>BLKR01003294.1:0-152050 GCA_011170035.1 Teleogryllus occipitalis
CTGTAAATTACAGGTTTTTTACTTACGTTGCTTTTTAACTACTAGGTCAGTTCGAGACCACTTTGTTTTACTTCGGGTAATGGTAGGTAGAGGGAACACTACACATAAGAACAGAAGTACACTCGGAACATCCATGCCCTAGGCGGAATACGAACCCGCGACCCTTCGAGCCGAGGCAACTATGGCCCTACCCCCTCGGTTATCCAGGCTGGCAATTATAAGATTGTAAACCACAAATTTCTAGTTTATTCTAATAACATTGTAATAAAATAATTTTCACTTCACAATTTGTTCCAGGTATGAATTACAAAGTTTTTATATGCGAATTGGACATATACGCGTCAATGAAAGTATATAAAATGCAGTGTTCAGAATGCAAAGTACAAAGAAATAGATAATGGTGAGTGATAGATGATGATAGTTTGCGAATTAAAAATGCGCATAAGTTATTTAAAACTAGATGTATATTTAATTTAAAATACGCTTTCCCGACATGAAAATATTCTTCGATTATGGATGTCAACCTTGCCAGGAAGCGTTCGCGATTGCATATTTCCCGCGGATGTCGGGCGCAACTACTGGCTTCCACTCGGGCGCGCTCGTCGGAACGCGCCGCGACGGGGCAACCTGGACGAGGAAAGGCGGCGGCGCCGAAGGCGATGCGCCTCGGCGGCGGTAGCCCCCGCGCGTCCGCATAGCGGGGGCGTCGCCGGCGCCCCCTCCCCTCCCCTCCTCTCCTCTCCTCTCCCGCCCCCGCCCCTCCGCGGCCGGCCGCCGGCTCCCGGGCGCTGCGCGTGCTTTGCTTCCCGCCCTCGCGATTGCCGGCGCGCCCGCCCGCTCACCGCGTCCGCCCGCCCGCTGCAGGAAGGAAGCCTGCGGTCCCCGCTGGCCGCGAAGGAAGCCGCGCGGAGGTCACAGCTCGGCGACGCACGCCGCGTCCACCCCGATAGTCGTAGTCGTGCGCGGGAACTATACCACGTGGCAGCGGGAAGGATGGGGTTTGTGGAAATGGGGAAACTATCCCTCCCCCCCCCCCGAACTTCACGCAGTTTTTAGAGTAACGCAGCCCATCATCTAAGATTATTTACGTGAAGAATGTTAAAATGACAAACCTGCAACAAATGATTTTCCTTACAGGTATCTATCCCAGCGACATTTTGATAATGGTTTGCGTGGAATGTCCAATAGAAATACGGTCTTTGTTCCGTGTTGCATGTATAACTCGCATTCTGAGTATTTTACGAAAATAAATTTTTCAAAGGCGCATGATAAATTGCGCGTATATACAGCACACAAACGGTACTCTAGGTCGTGATCTAGAGTACTGTTTTTTGTACTAATTTGATACGCCTGAGTGTCAAAATTTGCCAGTCGGCGGCGCTCGTGCGGGCACGGGCGTGGCATTCCTCAGACTCGTGATATTCCCCCTTTCTGTATCCAGAAAGGGTGTATACGTGGAAGGTGTAGCAGGGAAGTTAAACACAACTTGGTCTTTCCAAATATCATGACAAATGGTTCCTTTATATGAACGAATGTTTGCGGTGTATTCTCTAGCAAACAAGTTTTGATTTATGTTCATATTCTTGATAAGTTATTACTTTTTCATTTTTATTTTCTTTTTAAGTTGTGCCGTGCATAATAATTTGTACTAAGGGGTCGGGAATATGAGTGGCAAATTCTTTGCCCGATTTCGTTTTGTCA
Source organism: Teleogryllus occipitalis (assembly GCA_011170035.1). Classification (NCBI taxonomy): domain Eukaryota; kingdom Metazoa; phylum Arthropoda; class Insecta; order Orthoptera; family Gryllidae; genus Teleogryllus; species Teleogryllus occipitalis. The sequence continues at coordinate 1,702 of BLKR01003294.1, forward strand.
AGTTCATGAAGGATTTGTTGCATTTGCCAATAATGTTATTAAATTGAATCTTTGTATTACTCCTACACGCGGACAGCTTTTTTAAGATTTTTTTCCTGACGTGGACATAGCTAGTTCATGCTAGTATTGCACTGTTTAGTACACGTAATTATGAAATCGCGATCCTTCATATTTGAAATGTTTAATTTACTCTAAATTGAAAAGTTCAAATATGAGTCATACATTTCATTTGAAAAAAAAGTTTTTAGGAAATGAAAATCGATTTAGGTAAATTTAGGATGGTAACTGTCAAGGGACTTCCAAAAGACTCGCATGAGCGAGGTTCCTCACGTACCGCCCACTCGAATGTGTACAACTCTTACTGTTGAACTTGGTGCCAGTTGATATGGACGCCCAGAACGCGAACTCTAGGAAACTAGTTAATTTGACATGCTTGTTTGACATTGACTATAGGAACGTAGGTATTGGGACCTTGACATGCTTGCTCTGAGTATTTAAATACTGAAATAATTTGCTTTAAAGCCAGTTCCAGTTGGGAAAAGGAATTAATTTCGGGTATTCGGTAAGAAAGAAGTTTCAGCAGATGCAATAGCCTTTAAAGTATAAAGAATTTATATTCTAATAATTAGTTGCACATTGTTTTTGTAATCTGAATTTTGAAGGATATTGTATTAATTCTGATCCTCACTTGATTTTAATCATACTAGTGGCATGAAGCGGCAAAAACTTGCTGAAAACGTTGCTGAATAAAATAATGGAATTGTTTTCACAAAAGTAGCACGCGCCCTGCTCACTAACAAATTACTCTCACAGTGCACTGCAATAAATTAAATATTCAAAAAAAATAACCTTCACGATAGCCCGCTCGTGGCGCATAGCGAAGTCGCTAGCCTTTCAGCACTGAGGTCCGGGTTCGATTCCCGTCGAAACTCGTGTGAAATTTGTTCCAACAAAAAGTTTGGCTGCTTCACAAGGATTAGTCCACCCCTAAACCCCACCCCTATCCTTATTCCTTCCCAATTCAGGCCGCTGGGTAGTGACGCAGGAGCGCGTAGCAGGAGGCGAGTACGCGGTGATGCTAACTGGCGGTCCTCTTGACAACTGACTGCGACGTAACGTGACATATTAGTAATGGAGGATTACTCCTCAATAGCGCACATTAATGGAGGATTACTCCCCAGCGCAAAGCGCTCAACGCCCCTTAAGAGGCTTGGAGACCTGTTGCGTCAAGTTGTAGACGCAACAAATTTTAAAAAAATACAGAATTCATTTCACCACATATCGCTGTTGGAAGTTTAGTCATGTAGTCAGTCGCGGTAGCTTAAGTGATTAGAGCAACTGGCCGTATATCGGGAGATCGGGTTCGATTTCCTACTGGAACCGTCAATTAATTGAACAGTCAAAATATAATTTTTATAGTAAAATAAAGGTTTCCAGTAGAACAGTTCTTAACATGCGAAGAATATCAAAGAAATTGCTTTTCCATAATTATACGCCTAAATAGAAAACACATGGCGGACGGTCTCTTCCATAGAACCTTGATGTTGCAGGACGTAAACTGTTGTAATCAGTCACGCACTGCTTATGAGAAATGTCGGTATATGTAGAGTGGGATTAGGTGTAATAACACAATCCAATATTCATATTTTTCACTCCGAATAGAAACTAGTTTTTGGATTCCCCCTCCACGCGAATTCTAGGTATCTATCTATCGAAACAATTTATTACTCACATGGTCGGAGACTGTATACTGTACTTAAAATTTTGGCGCACATTGCAAATTAGTGATTGATTCGGACTTGACTTGGAGTGGCAGAGTGTAGAGTAATAATTTGTATTTTAGTTACATGAATAACATGCGGTTTTTATCAGCACTCGTGGAATGCTTCATTAATTTTCCTAGAAATAGAATTACTATAAATACTCGATAATGTGTTAGGACTTTAATTTGTAGCATAGTACTTGTAGATAAATACAAGCTTTTTGAATATTAAGTGAATGAGTCGTACAAGATAACAGGAAAACGAGGACATTGGTTTGGCGTTGCTTCGACATATGGGAACGATAGGTGCTTGGTAGACAATAAAGGAAATTATAGTTACTGCCGCTCACCAACCAAGACTCCGTTCCCAACGGGTCTTTCAAAGCTATTTAAGTAAATGTTCCGGTATTAAAGCCGTTATCGACCGGAAATATTTTGAAATGCGCTATGTATTTCGAGAAACCTTCACATGAAAGGGGTGCGTTGCAAGGGAAGCGAGAACGCCTCAGTTGAATGTTGTGTCGAGGAGGGTCGTTTAATTGCTGCGTTGTTGCAGCGAGTGAAGATAAAAGCTCTGATAAGCAAGAACGCTAATGTACGCACATTGTGATGCTCACGATGGGAAATGAATATCGTGCACTTCTCGTAGCTCGTGCATGTGGTACGCAGTTACTTTACTAACATCAGTACCTCTTGGATTTCACTCTTAAAAAATTTTCATATGGGGATTTTTCGGGCTGAGCCCTCCTATAGTAGTTCGATATCCCTGGTACGTTGCAAGACTTGTCGGCGTTGTAGGCACGCGATGTGTTCGCAAGTGGTGGGATGCGACGAGCAGAGCGAATTCACTTCACTGTCAGCACATATCGCTTGCCTATAGTGAAAGAGCAGATTGGTCTTCAGATTGTAACTGGGGAAACTTCCGATCTATATTTCAGTGATTGGGACTTGGTGATATAGTAATCAGTTCAAAACGTCATGATATGGTTTGAAAGTGGACAAAATTTTAGATTTACATTATAGAATGAATATCATATCCTTTCAGGGCGAGGAGAGCTATTACCGGACGAAATAAGTTGTCAAAAAACTAACAGAATATGAATGTTATTCTAATAGTTTCAGTTAAAAACGCACAATATCCAGAATATTCCAAAAATACGTGAGAATGGTATGAAAAGTTTGACTGCACCTTCTTTAGTTTGGAGTTTCCTTTCCTCTGGTGCCTTGTACTTCACGCTGTCGCTAACTTTTCTCACGATTTGCATAAATTCATAGATGCTAGACGGATCTCGCGATAATGAAGGTAAGAGTGATCACTTTGGCATGACTAACAAGCTGCTTGCTTCGCAGTGTTGCACGAGCCTGGGTCACGAGAGAGCAGCGGTTGTAACACACTTGGAGAAGAACAGTATATTTTCGCATTGTGATGCATTCTATTTTACCGCCTTCCGTGACAGCAGCTATTCTTAACATTTCGATCATCGGACTGTTAAAAACTCGCTTTTCGTCCTCAAAGCTCTAACTTTATCCTGGAATTTGCTAATAACTTTGGAACTATGGACGCGAAAAAAAATCTTTCAATTTTGTGGGATCACTATAACAAGAATTGTGTGAAGAATGGAAGTTGGGGAAAGCCATGCTTCCACTCCCGCACTCTTTTTGGGTAGGAGTCGTAGGAAACAACGGGAAATTTTCTTTCGTACCGATCTATTCCAAAGGTTCTTCTTAGCCTTCATTTTAACGCTCAAATCGCCGGGCTGTATCGAATACGAAGTCGCGTTTTAGTTGTTTTCTTAACTGTCAGGGTACAAATAAAGTAAAATAGTGGAATTAAGATGTAGTACTTGGCTTAAGATAATTAGGATCAAATGACATAAAATCGTAGTGTAATGCATAGTATGATGCAGTATTGTGAACATTTTCTCCCTTTGGCTACTTTGCGGAGGGGCAGTGAATTTGCCTTTAAAATTTTCGGGGGAACATGTGCGGAGCTGTGGGTAGTGGATGTGACATTTTGATGGATTTCTAGATATCGTGCAGAAAATGAAAAGTATTGAAATAGGGAATATTAAGATTCATGATTGATTTTCTGACAGTACATGGTACTATGATTTGGCCGGGAAGGGAGAAGTAGTAATATTACCTAATGTATAAATTCTGCATTAAGTCTTCGGAAGTGTTTACCAATCAGGCTCCAGTTTTCTTTTTATGGACTAGGAAATCGCACGTTTCGATCACGAATGGTTTTTGCCCGTGAAGATTACAAGTCGGAGCGAGAACACTTTTACGTATCATAAGGATAATTTGAATGCTTGATAGGGAGTGGATAGGTGAATTACAGGTTGTCTAAAACGCGTGCCATTTTAATTTCTCGAGAAGATATTTCGTATCTGATAGTGACTAGTCATTATGGCTTCTTACTCCTGCATCTCTCTTCTATCCAACCAATCAACGTCTCTTCCTATCGAACCTTTCCAATCTTTAACATATCGACTAGCGACCATTCAAAGAACTATGAATTATCTCTAAGAGGAAGTAGACCTCAAAGGAAACTAGAATTCCCCCTAGATCATTATCCGGCTTCGCCCATGGACTGACTAATTCAGTTTTTCTCCAAACTTTGACGTCATCTATAGTGTATCATAGGCATCGTGTCATAACATTCTTGTGGGCGTGAAAATTCCCAGAACTTCGTAGTACGCGGCGTACGTAGCCAGCCAACGTAAGGTCTTCCGTGACGTTTGGAACTTGTTTTCGGCGTGGGGCTTCCCTGCGCGAATCGCCCGGGGCGGTGGAAGCGGCGGCGGCGGCGGCGGCGGCGGCGGCGGCGGCGGCGGCGGCGCTCGTGGGCGCACAGGCCGCGGCGAGAGAGCAATCGCTGGAGTAGAGGAAGGGGAGGGGGGCTACGAGCGGTATGCGCGACGGGCAGGACTGCGGCCGCGTCGCCATTCCACTGGCCGCAGGAACGCGCGGGCCGCCTCCGCCTCCACCGCCAGCTCTCGCGGACCCGCGCCGAAGGCCGACGCTGCGGCGGCGGCGGGCCCGCTCGCGCTCGCGGAGGTTCCCTTCACCGCGTGCTGGCGGCAAGGTCCTCGCCGCCACGTCAGCGTAGCGAGCGCCGGTGCGGGGAGGGGCGGGGCGTTGCGCAGCGCCGCGCCGCGTCGGCCGCGTCGAAGCCCGGGACCGTCGTCCACGGAGCGCCCCCGGGCCTTCGCGGAAGCCCCGCCGCCTGCGGTAACGCCGGGCCTCGTAACGAAAACGGGACCTTATTGCTGGAGTCGGAGGCCGATTCAGCCGATCATTTGGGAGGGGGAGCATTCTAGATTTTTGTTAAATAATACAAAATATTTGTTTCATTATATAGTTTTGAAATGTATGTATGACCGACTTTATCGATACATTTTAGAAGTTTCTATATATTTCGTTATTTTTATTTTGCCTACACTTTTCTTATTTTGATTTATCTAGTCTTTTTTGGGAAGCATGTACCCTATGCCCCCAACCTGGATCCTCCACTGCCTGGAGACGAGTTGCAGATTCACGTGTGCCCACCCGTACCTTTCATTCGCGCGTTCCATACGATGCGTGCATGTTTTGTAGTTTTTATTTCACTGGTCACAGATGGCAACACGTCAATCGAGCGGTAGTAAGAGATTTTTTGCTTTTGTTGGGCCATAGTTGTTTCAATTATTTATGGTGTTTGACCAGAGGCATACCAATGTTCTTGGGGGGGGGGGGATCGAAATTAAGCCGCTCATTGTAATTCCCTCCTCCTTTGGTTTCGGTGGGCGTCCTCGTGTGGGGATCTTGGTTTCGGGGCCCAGGTACTGCGCTTCTGACTTTGACGGCTTCTGTGTAATTTGTAAGAGTTCTACAAGCAAAATTATCACGTTTTTAGAGCGGTTTCCCAAAGTGCCCATAAAGTGTTGCACAAGCTCTTCCAATTTTTTTAGCCTTCAGATCTACTAACAAGAATTATTGCCAACTGCGAACAGAATTGTTAAATAAATATTAAATTTTCGTAGTTACTAAAAATATCCCCGATGCGTCGGAAAACCAAATAGTTCCGAACGCATAAATATGATTTCTCTCCAAATGTTCTATCTGTGTTTTTCCTACAATATTCTTCCATATGTACGGCTTATATCAAATGTACTGCTCGAACCTTAAGCCCATTTTCAGTCTCCTTTCACCTTTGCACTACTTCCTCCCGCACCTTTCCTCTTGCACTTTCCCTTCTGTCTTACGCACAAAATGTTCCGTTGTCTCACGGACTTTCTAATCTTCTTACGTTCGAATTTACGTGAGTGCCTTAATTCTTAACGTTTCTTACGCATGCACGTGCTTGTCTCACTTGTTACATGCGCATTTGTGATGGTTTCCGACCCCGTATCCCGAAACTCGTGTTTTCGTTTAATAAGCCTTAATATCATTATTTCCCTTGTAAATCTTTTAATTTTTTACGTCATCTGTGTAATATATTCTACCTTGTCGATTCAAATAAGCGATTAAAAGGGTTATAGTTTGTAAAATTCTTTTGTGCTTGACAGTTAGGCCTCGGCACAGGCAGGATGGCTGCGTTTTACTGCTTTTGCCTCGTGCACGATGCACGATTTTTCTTGGGCAGTCTGAGGCTAATCGTACTCAGTCCTTTATCTATACTGTCTGGATCCTTTCAATAAAGTGAAATTTTAATTTGTTGTAATGAATGCGCTCGTAGAGTATGACGGTGTATCCCTTTCATTTATTCATATCGAGTTGGTGGCAACGAGGGTAAATTACGTCACTGGGAAAGCTGCTGATAATGCATGAAGCTAGGAAACTATTCTCTGCGTCATTGGGGACTTTCAAACGTAAAGCACAAACAATTTTGGTACAACGTGAAGGGTTCATGTGCCTTCGAACATGCGATCCTCCAAAACGAAGCCCGCTCGAATCTCTGGCTAATCTCGATCTCTCTCTACGTGCATGGGGTAATGTGTGTGGGCGAGATTATTCGCGGGTCACTGGGACCTCGAACGTCGGAATACGGCAGTATGTCGGGGTTATACTCGTGCCCCTTCTTAGATATCAGCAATGTTTGCGATGCACTGGCAGCGTTCAGTTTTTTCCTGCATCTAATCATCCGGGAACTCCTGATCTGTGGTGTCCGGTTAAATTCCACCACAGTCCTAGAACAGCCCAAAGCAAGAGCTGACTTCTACTTAGAGATGGAGAGGAAGAGGCAGGATGAGGAATGAAAGGGAGAATATCATGTGCTAGGTCCGTAAAAACTCCAGCAAAGCGCATGGAGTTCAAAATGTTAACAGGATTAGTGGGACGACTCAACAGATAGTTTCATAACTTTCAATCTTTGCAATGTTATTTATCGAATGGATTTTAATTCTTCCTCGATGGTCTGATTCATCCGTGCCGGTGAGTGTTGAAGCAAGTAACCTAAAACGACGAGATCAAAAGTTCCAGGTGATGATAGTGGAGCAACAGATCAAAATGTTCATTTTGTTGTTCTTTTGGTTCATCCCCTCCCCCCGGCTTCCGCAAATCTCTCGTTCTCCGCTGGTTCCTGATGTATTCCGCCCCGACTTCCTAAATTTCCTCTTTACGATGCCAACAATAGGACCCTCCTCCTTCTGTTGCCAGAGATGATTTGTACGGCCAATGTCAGCCAGTTAGGAGGTAATTATTTATTGATTAGTTACATCGGAGGCCCTTCTTGGCTGTGTCTCACCGGTTCTGGAAGAGAACCGATGACAAGTATGGGAAGGAGATGCAGAGGTAGAGGTAATGCATGGTGGGTGGGGAAATTCCACCATGCAACAACATACGTCCGTGCCATACGCGGGATTCGAACCCTCAGCCCGGATGTAGCGTGAACCTGAGCGCACGTGCCGCAAAGCCCATGCCACAACACACAATCAAACGCCCATGCCCGAAGCGGAACTCGAACCGGTGACCTTCCGAGCCTAGACGATCAAGGCGTTCACGACGTAAGTCAGTTACACATGTCGCTCAATCAAAATGTAATAACTTAACAATTCATTTATATTTAATATAAAACTAATTCGTAGTTCAATGTAAACTTTCTGAACGTATTATCACATCAGAAATGTCAAAATGTGTAAACTCGCAACCAAACGTGTTTTTGTCGTGGAGTTAATACGTTTTGATTAGTTGCTCAATTGAAACTCCGTGCAGAAGAATATGCAGGAGAAATAGGATTTAAAGTTTCGTCGTGTTGTTACATAGTTCATAAGAATCGGATTGGTTTGGAAAAGGGCTATCAAGAAAAATTGTATATGGTTACGGATCTTGAATTGTGTTCCCAATGTGCGGGCGTTGTCCCATGTTGACAGAGGCAGTCTATCGTAATAGGAAGCATATACGGGGTATGGCTGATCATCCGGCCTATCAGCGGACGGAGAGAAACTGCATATAAACCCGTGCGCAGCCCATCCCCGCGCAGTACTACGCCATGAGGAAGGTCGCAGAATGGCGACCGAAACGTTGGCACCTGTGCCCTGGACGCGGTGTCTCGCGGATAGCCAAGTTAATCATGACTCCGGCTCGGAAGCCTACGCTCTCATATACGGGGTAGTCTTGACTAAATGGCTTGAACAGTGTTAAATGGTGTTTGAAGAGAAAGCTTGGTCATGTAGGTTGGACGTTAGCATCTGTCATAACATGCGCTCAATAACTTCGAAATGTAAATAATAAAGGTGAAAATTTTAGTATACTTTTAAATAAGAAACTCGATTATGAGTTTAAAATATGAAAATCGTTAATTTAAATAAAAAATAACAAATGTTTTGATATATGAATAATGGGCAGAAACAATTTTCGTGATGACGTATTAAAGTGCGCAACGCGTTTTCTAGTTTTCACCAAAGTTTACCTCTCGTTAATCTTTCCAAATGCAATACCTAACTCAAGTTTCGTGATCTAAGATCTAACATTTCTGAGATCTTCTAGCAAATCACCTATACGAGATCCTGAGATTCCACTGCAAAAACATTTTTCAGCTCGTCTGCGCATGGCGCCTTGTAGCAGGCTGTAGTTGAGCACCCTCCCCCCTCCCTACTTAGCGAGGAAATGCTTGTCCTCTGGACCCCTCGTCAGTCTTTTCAGAAACGTCAGAGTGGAAAAGTCTCGAACAATTTGTAGACTCGTAGCTCTCAGCCGATTCTTTTCTAGACGAGGTAGTATTGCACGTTCTTTCGAAAACCCGTAGTAATTTATCCTAGTGTGGGTTTGCAGTTCGCAGTTAAATGGTACACAAGTGAAGAAAAGGTTAAAGGTTCACTGCGTAGGACACATGGAAAGATATGCTAATCAGATGCGAACATTTTCTTCGTTTTATGGAGCTGCAAGATTGGTTCTTCGAACTAGTAATTTCTTGGAACTAGTTGAATAGAATTTTCCTGTGAGAAAGAGGAAAAGGTATTTATTCAGACTCTCCTCTTGACGACGGTGTGAGGTAACTTGGAATTCAAAGTCAGTCTTACGATGAGGGCACAAGGAAAGAAAAATGCAATTTCCAGAAAAATATTAATTGGTTCTTGTGTAATAGTATCGCTTCTAATTGAAAAACATGTGTAAAAAAAATTAAATCTAGTTTTTTAATTTCTGGAAACTGAGAGCATGGATATTCAAAGTTTGAAGGAATAGGGCTCATATTTTTCCCGAGGCCCCTCTCGCTTTGATACATTCTAGCATACTTCTACCTCCTCACCTTTCGTCACCCCCTGCACGACCTTTGCGTAAACATTTCGGATAAATCGAACGTAAAGCAAGAAACAGAAAAACAAATGCATGCAATATGTTACTGCACTTTTTTCCGTATGATACACAGAACTGGATGGTCCTTTGTCGGATTCCTTAGAGCATTATTTCTTAACTAAATATGGCAAATGATCTGTACTAGTGTGTCAAGGAGTCAGACGGAAAATATTGTCGAATATTTCCAGCCCTGGACAGTGTTATTAAACTGATATAGTTAGAAGGTGATTATGGAGAAAATATGCACGCTCTGCTTTTATGCGATGGGAAAATGTTTGAATTTCAGTTTTCAAAGCTTTTCCTCGATGAGATTAGAAGTAATTTTGGCCCCGAATATTGTTAATATGGGCATATCTTCACTTATAGGCATTGCAAATCTTTTATGAAGCTTTCCTGAGAACGTCAGATGATTTCCACACCTTTCCTAAAAAAGAAAAAAAAACTTTATCGTATCTTATGAGAATACAAGCATCTCGGCCTTGGACCTCCGGTTACTCGCCGGGCGTTCACATCTCCGAATGCCGCCCTCGCCTCCCCAGCGTGGCCTCGCAGTTCGACCACCAGGAAAGTGACAGCGACCTACAAAATGGGTCCGACCTCGCGTCTGTGCGGAGGTCGTGGCGTGACCGCACCTGCGGCGCCCTCCCGCACTCGTACGTAGCCCTGCCTTCACCACTGCCGCCACCATTCACCGCCGCCGACTCCTCCTCCCTCTCCTTGAGCCCAACGTGCCACGGCTTTATGGACCGTACAGTGCGTTCGCACGAGGCTGTTGATTGCATCCACATGAGAAGTGGGTTTACACCCGCCCACTTTGGCCTTCAGCGATTGGTGGAAAATATTGGTCGAAATTAGCAGGCAAGGATAGTTCTACTCCTATTCCTCTTACTCCTCGAATGAGTGATTAAACCACGTAGAAGTTGTTTGTAAGTACAATAACGTAAATTTGGATCTCTTCAAATTTTCTTGATTAATAGTTTTTCGAAGTGCTTCAGCTGTGTTTATAAACTTGAATATTTAAAAATCATTTCACCACAGTCTTAAATATTACTGCTCTGGAATTTAATTTGGTCTGAGCCTAATCTAAAGAATATCTGAAATGTTTTCAATTCCTTTTACTTGGCCGGCATGACGTAGTGAACAGTTTTGATTGCGGTTATCTAATCTTCAAAGTTACTTTCTTTCTGGTAATGGTAAATTTCACACGTATTTTATTATCGGTTTCCAATTTTTCTATGAAATGGAAGTTTCAGATACGTTAGAATGGGGAAAATACCAATGTTCGTGAATTGGAATGACAGTTCCTGGATATTTTATCGTTTCAGGGAATTTTCCTCTTAAAAACGATTATAGTGAACTCTTGGGAAGATTCCTGGGACCTTGTTTCAGGACTTATGGGCTTCTCGGCTTTAATGATGTTCCCAACGCAAAGTTCTACAAAACACAATATAAAAAGAAAGACCAGGGAGAACGTGACATAGCCTACGGTGGTACCCGAACACGTACCACCAGTTATTGCCCCCAAAATAGGAAGTCAGAATGGTCTGTAAATCAGTTTCTAAAACTCGTGGGATCCTTGAAGGAAGGAAGAAAATATTTACAGTAACTTGGTGTAATCGCAAACTCTGTAGCGACTATCTGGTCTTGCTTAGCGTTGTGTATATAGTGACCCTTCTGGATACGAGTTGATAACTTCTGTTGTGACAACAAGTTTCTCTTGTTGCACATAGTATGACGCAGTATTTATACATCTACACATTGCACACACAACCCTCAGGGGTGGGTCGGACTATTCGTGAATGTCAGTTACAGCTACGCAAGTTACTATGTTACCGGTAGGTAAATTTATAAGATTTTATCATTAAAGGGGAGTCATAGTTACTGTGATTCTGATATGGTTAAAACTGTTTTTTTCCTTCATTTCTCCATTGTAGGTGTTAGCCATTTAACATCAGGCAAAACTACTGATTTAAAATAGTTTTATTTCTCCCGTTGTAAAATTCTTAATGGCTGCAGATTGTTTTATAACGATAACGAAACCTTTAGCTTCGTTATTGTTCAGGATTTTGCCCAATCTCAGAGAACTTGACGATTGCAGAGATAGTAGAGGTTCTAGTTCTAATATTTATTTCTGGGGAAAGTAAACCGCACAGTCTGAGAAAAATGCTGGTAATTGAACGGAAGGGTATCAAACATGAAATTAACCCGCCGAAAGTACTCAAAAAGGCTGAAACGATTACATGTGTGAAGTTTGATACTCGCTCGTTCGTCGCTCTTGTCATAATTTATACTCGTGTATTAAATTCCCATCATAACTTCGTTCCACAATTCACTAGGACTATTCCTCTAGAGATTGTCGATGATGTAATTTTATTTTGTATCGATTATTTTATATTAATAATCGGCGTTTTAGTATTGCTATGAAAAAACATTCACGTAAATTAAAATTTCACACACTTCCGGCGGTTTGATATTTAATAAAGATTTGAATGCGTGGGTTTGAAATTTCCGTATTTGGGGGTGGGTTGGGATGGAGAATTAGACACCAACTTCCGCAGTCTCTTCTTACATCTCCCCTTCACCCTGTGTTGGTGGAGGAGTGGCACCGCCTGCGGCCGCGCATACCGGTGCGCCGCTGCCCGCCATTCGCGTCGCCAGTTTTCCGTGCTTTTCTTCAGCGTCTCGTCTGCATTGTGCAGGGAGGTCATAACCGCCGCGCCGTTATTTCGTCGTGGCGGTGGTGTAGCAGCGCTTCCGAGAGAGGGCGGCGGCAGCTCGGCCCCAATCTGGATTGCCGAAATCCGCGTTTACTGCTTATCCCCCAAACCTCTTCCCGTCCGATGCCCAGACAGTTTCTTTTAAAATAGTTCTGTTTTGTTGAGATCATTGTTCAGTTCACAAGTAAAACTTCCCGAACATTTGAGGGTTTAATCTAATCTAACCTATTATAATTTAAAATTGTACTGAACTAATTTTAACATAAGCGAGCGCAAAGGAAAAGCACCTCAAGAGTCCAGTGTTGAAGATTGTACAGACGCACATACACGAGGCCGACTTGGAATAATGTTCCGTAGAGAATACTAGCAATAAAGAAATAAATGTTCTTTTCATTGTCTTCATTATGTAGTGTACCTATTATAGAAAGTAAGTCCTTAGCATGGAAAGAAATGCTTCCGAACAAGGCGACGAGAGCAGAAGCCCGGAATATTTAAAGTGGGCATCAGACGTTTTCTAACGAGTGGCGTAAATTTTCTTCTGAATGAATTCAGCGACTCTTAAGTGTGTACATTTTGGGATCATTCCCAGTATTCGAGATGACACCTGATGTTGAATCATTTGCCCATGGCTACTTTGCGGAAAGCGTACTCCATAATGCTATTTGCCGTATGTATACCGCAAAACGGTGACTTTCTAATTTATAAATAATAAATGAATGTAAAGGTTTCGATGCAGGAATGCTAAAAAAGTGAAGCAACGTACATTTGAAAGTTGGCTATGCATGTGAAATCCTTTTCTATTTAAAAACTATCAGCAAACAAATTACGGAAACATTCAAAATGATTCGTTAATCATAAGGCATGAGGATAACTCCCCACCTCCCTTCGCTCTTTGACGTATTTACTGACACTGAAAATTATACTTGCATGATAAAACAGTTTTTGTAGGATGCGCCCGTTTTTTGTGTATACTTTCGTAATAGAAGGTAGTTGCGTTCTTTCCGGGTTGTCATTATGCTCCGATAAATAGTGTTGTGCGGTTCTAATGCACACTTCACGTTCACAACTTCGTTTTTGATACTGTATATAAATTCTTAGTTGGTTCTGAAATAGGGATGTTGGAAAATTTAATGGTCTGTAAATTACTCGTTCATTTTGTTGATACATAGGAATCCGTGTTGTACGAATTCTATAAAATATTTACATTTTTAAAATGTGGACACGTGTATTAAATGGAAATATGCCCGTAATATTTGTATACCCAAAATTGATACGGTAATTTTTTAAGTATTGCATCTGGGAAACTTCACGAATGTGAAAAACGGCTGACTATGGAAGTTCTGTATTAGACTCCCTGATGGCCTTACGTTTCAGTGGATAGCACGTCCCCCCTGGATGGTACCTTTTGTGTGGTGTCTTGAGAGCGACATTAACGTGCAGGCTTCGAGGAACTTCGTCAACATCCTAGTTTTCTGGAGGGTTGCATTGGTGCGTCCGATCGCAGTCGCCTGTTGCGCGGACGAAACAATAGCTGGCGGAGAGAGCGGGGCGGCAAGGGAGGTGAGAAGGGCCTTGGCTGGGTGGGAGCTCCGTTACTCGCGGCGTGGGAGACTATGTCATCGGACTTCCGGTGTGGCTGCGGCGACCCGGCTGCCCTCTCTCCCGCGACGCCGCCGTGAGTCTCCCCGAGAGAGCCGGAGGGGGTGCAGGGGAACAGATGGAGTGATGTTGGTTCACTCCATTCCGAAACCAACTTCCCCTTACGGGCCCACTCGCATTTGAAGTTTTTCGTATAAAAATTCGTGGACAACCGTGAATAAACATTTAGGTTATGGCAAATGTCTTCAGGTGTTTGCGTTGGGAGATGATGTTATCCCATAATATAGGCCTATTGAATAATTTAAACGATAGGTACTGAATTTCTGTACACTTAAGATCACATAATTATTGGTTTTCCATTATGAAATAGAAATCTTGTAGGGAAATTACATAATTCTTTATACCCTTTTCGTAATTTTCGCTTCCCTTACTTCACAACCTTACTATCTGAAATAATGTGGTTTTCAGTTTCATGAGATTCTTCAAAGTAGAATTCTTCTACTGGCACACGGACGATAAAATCGGTTTGATCGGCATTTTACCGAACTTACTGTGCACAATTTGATAATGACTCTGAGGGGAAAAAATAAACTCCTTTCACTGACAATATAAACGTTAATAATATTCATCAATATAAATAAAAATGGATGTTGGTGTATCAGAGATCGATAGTAAGACACGGTTTGATCGATCTCCATGAAAGTTCACGTATCTTTTTTTAAAAAATATTTTTAAAGTGAAGGTTCTCTCAACACTGTTGCGTGTCTCCACTACATAGCGCTGCAGCACATGATGATGCTTCAGTTAAATGCAATTCCTAATCCACCTGGGCTCCATGGTTGTTGCGCGTTACCTTGTGACACGTGTCGGGGTCGAACAGGACAGGACGAGCGGGTGCAGGATGTAAACGGGACGAAATTAGTGCTGAGCTAGGACATGCCAGTGAGGGACGATCGCGGCAAAAGAACAGGTCGTAGCAGCGCTGTCGGAGCGGGGAGACTGCGACATTGCGTAATTCTGCTAGTTGTGTATGTTTTAGAAAAACGGTTGTTTTTTTTTTTTCAACAACTTTGTCATTGCGAGATTTCTTTTAAAGATCTAAGTGGCATTAAATGAGATTGCGATAGTCGTAATTTTTTCAATACAGAAAAAAGAACAGGCCTTTTGCAATGCTAATTCTGCAAATTTTCTAATTCAGAACAACGATTTTCACAATTTTAAGCATTATCAGATGCTGCAGTGTTTAAATTAAAATGCACGGGCATCTTGGAAGGCATGCCATATCATTGCATTGCGAAATTAGTTGTAGATAAACCAAGCTTTGGATTTTTAAATTGGTACCTATTGCGAAAACGCACACATTGTCCATTTGGTAACGACTTGAAACTAAAATAACTAGAGTAAAATACAATAAAGCTTGTTTATGATAAAAGTAGAAAAGTCAGGCGCTCCGCCGTACCGTTTAAGGCCCATTCACAATGCAAACATAATCATAAGCATGACGTTAACATAAAAGTTAGGACTACGTCCATAAGCGAACTCATTCACAATGTGTTCGTATAAGCATAACACGTAAGACGTTAACTTAATAGCTTCAAGCTTCTGTGCTAATGCTTATGTCAGAAATGAGAGAAGGAACCAATCACAGTACGTTATCTAAAAATAAAGTATCCAAATCAGTCGATAGACGAACAATTCACGGCGGGAGTCCCCCCCCCCCCACCACCACCACCACCGCGGTAATTGTCACAGTCGATATCTCGAAATTGATACTCGCATCAAACCAATAGTAAATTAGAATGTCTCGCAACCAATAGAAACTCTCATTTTGCTCACGTTTATGTTGGATATTGTGAATACTTCAGTCTCACTTATGTTAATGTTTACGTGTATGTGTTATGCTTGTATTTGTATTTGCATTGCGAATGGACCTTTAGAGAATTAGGACGTTTCCGAAAAAGGAGGGACTGTTCCTTTAAAATGGAGGCGGGTGGCCAAGTGTAGACAGGGCGACGAGGTCGCGGCGCGGGTTGAGGCAGACGGCTCCTGCTCCTGCGCGCGCGGGTAATTACTCGGTTGTTAGCGCCGAGGGGCCGAGATGCATTTGCACTCGGGGAGAGGTCGGGATTGCCCTTGCTCCGAGGAGGGTTCGGATTCTGTGCGAGGAGCCCGGATGCGTTCCCCTTGATGTGCCAACTCAACTCGACGTCTCAGAAAAAAATGGAGTTTGTTGCCCGCGTTGGATCAGAGGGCATCTCCCAGCCAATCTATGTATATGTGTGAAGCGTGCCCAGAAAAATTGAACTTATCATTAATTGATAGGTTGAGCATTTTTGACAGTTTCGGGGACTCCTACGATTTCCTTTTTGTGGCTGGTTCCGGAACACGCTCCTTACTGTTATAAATATATGAAATCTCGTAATAGACTATAGAAACGTGGGGAATGAGCGTTTCTCCTCCCCGTCATGCCACTTTCATAAAGTACAGCGTCGAGTGAGAAAGGAAACCTTCAACCTTGATGGTTGTATAAATTGACTGAAAGTGCCTGATAGCTTCCTCAGTTTTCCCGTATCGACAGCTATATCTGCCGGCAGAAACGATGATGCAATTAATAATTTTCTTTCTTATTAACTATCCTCAGTGTGGGGGATGGTGAACTTGAATGTCTGGAAACTTTGCTGTATCAATAAATAACATAACTGGTTGGTCCACAAAAGTTTAGTCTTTTCAAAATGTGATTGCGTTTCATTAAAATTTTTCAGAATTACAGACTCTGAATGTAATGATTTGTAATCGTTCATAAGTCTTTTAAAAGAATATTCCTAGCTTTTTCGTTTTTCATGAAGATAATGGCAGAGGAAATATTATTGGTGACACTGGTAAAATGATCTTCAGACTAAAAGTTTTTGTCTCGACCGTCTGGAAGTTATTTAGGTATTCACTTTACTGTTTCGAGTTAATCTTAACACAGACTGAACGAGAAGCCTACTGACATGGTCTGAGGGCTCGAATTGTTTGTGTTGAGGTAAGTCTTCTGTAGAACATTCGATGTATAAAAGCTTAGTTGACTTCATTTCGTGACGTCTGCCGCCGGGTCTCGTGACAGTCGGTATTGATGTTGATGCACAAAATAGTCGTGTAGAAATATCCATCTAGAACGTGATTCGTGTACATTCAACTTGTGATTACTGGGCTTGGTTCCTTGCCGTGACTTACACTTAGGAAGTGACACCATATGCACGCTATGTGGCTCGAGGTGATAAAATCCAGCTTTTCGGATTGGGCTCAGGATATCACGCAACAGGACTTCCGGAACTTGGCGGAGTGGAAATGAAAACTGTGCATTCTTCTAAACTTGACTCTCTGGTATCTGCGACATTGTTCTTTAGAATACAATTAAAATTGTATAATAGATTATTCGAAGTTGTTTTTTTTCTCTTCAGAGTGATCGTTTTCATGCCGTGGAATGACGATAAGCGTTTGCTAGTTGCTTCGTCCTTCCCTGTGTTTAGTTAACTAAAAGCAGCTAGCTCTGTTATGTATAAAATATTTTTACAATTTACTAGAACTTTACATTAAATTTGTTAAAATAAAATTCGTAAGCATTCATATTTACGTATTGTTAAAGTATTTGGTATCGCATAAGCACTGGGTGGAGGACGTGTTAGTTTGGAATGCTGCCTTACAACAAAGTTTTTATGAAGGTACACGGAATTAACAATTTATTTTCGTGCAATGTTTAGTTGTAATGACGAATATCGTGAATAGGGAGGGTTGAATGAAAGAGCAGTGAGCAGCAGTGAATAGGGATAGAGATTACCATATTCCACGAAAAGATAAACTTGAGCAGCAGGACCAATTTCTCGGAACGGGCGTATTCAAATTAGCACATTTGTGTCAAAGCGTTTAATTTAAATTGTAGAATATTCCATATCTTAATGCATCAATTTCAATGTACACCTGATTCTGCAGGAGTGGCGTCTTCTCGCTTCGCTTTCTCTCCCGTTTGGTGTCAAGTGTGTGGCTGTGGAAGATGTTTTCCCCCTTCAAAGTGAGAGGTTTAAATACGAAAAATCACTGCTTCAGGCGTACATTCAACGCTGATCTTTCACATTTACAAGGAATGCGAACATGCAAGAGTTCTTGGCTCTCTTGAAAAATTCAATAATTTGTATAATAATGAAATTGTTACAATAGAAATTAATTTCTCAAATTTCGATAGTTATAACATTTTGTAGGTTCCGATTAAAGTTAGATGGTGGACATTTGGGAGTGTATGGAGGGGGGGCATTGCCGCCTACTAAGCATTTTTTATAGCTACGATATCCAATTAACGACACCAACACCCGCTACTAAAGATTTTCGCTTATGCAACGCATTTCTGCACAGTTAGCCCCTCTCTTTAATGTGCTGACCCTCACAGCCCTCACCTGATTAATCACCCGAGGGTTCTAAATTTTCACAAATTTGAGGCGTCAGTGAAAGGTGAAATGCAACAACTTCTGATTAGCTTTTGCGTAGATTACGGTACTGGAGTCAACCGCCTCATTTTATTCGTAGTAATCTGAAGTTTGTTTATCCTTTTCCCCCGTTTTCGTGTATTCTCACTGCATTCTTGGCTGTTTGGGAGTAAGAGTGTGGAAATATTCTATATCTTGGAATTTACTTTATTTTTTGTTTGTCAGTTAGATTATAGGTGTGTTAAAATTTCATTGCAGTTTTACGACGCTTTTCAAATTTTCTTAAAAAACGTATTTAGAAGTTTGAGAGAACGTTCTTAAAACTGCGGCAAAACTAATTGGAGGGGAGGACCGGGTATTGAAAACTCATAGTTGTCATATTTTTTTAAACATAGTTTTGATAAAGTAAAATTTTTTAAGTAATTTTGAGCATGATGTTGTAGTAGTATCACTACACAAGTCTTCAAATAAATAAGATTACAATACTTGTAATTAAAAGGAATGAAGTCTATTTAATAAAAAAAAAACATTTTCTTGAAATAGCTTAAACCGGGAAGGAGGGAAATTGTTACTATGGGAGAGAGGGGGGGTAATGGAAAGTAATGTTTTGCGACCGCAATTTTAGAAGAATCCTTTTAGGTTCAACGTCGTGCGGGACGCAATGCCATCTCTGCCATAGTGCGTAGCGGTCGCCAGAGACGAGCGGAGGTCGCCCCCCCCTTCCCGGCAGCCCGCGGCAGGGGCAGGCGTGGCTCGACCGGGTTTCTAGAGCTTGCGGCGGCTGGGCCTCGTTTCTCCGAAGGTGAAACTCGTAGACGACAACGTCGGCGGCGGTGGCGACTGCGACCGACGTGCGGCATTACGGCGACAGGAAGGCCCCCCCCGCCATGCCCCTTCACTCACGCTCGCCCCACGCTGCCCGACCCGCCCGACCCGCGAGACGAGATCTAAAAAGCGACAAATTTGATCAGGTAGATTTGTGTTTCACGGATTGATAATGGTTTTGAACTATCCACTCCAAAAGAAAATCGGAGCGCCCCAGGTCGGTAACTTTCCAATGGTGTCGAAGTAGGAGTTCGTTCTTGCATCAAATGTTTTCTCGGGCAAAACTATTTGTGGTTACACAAGACCGTTTTCTTTCGCTAACATTCTGAGATTCGTTGGAGACTATAAGACGAATTAGAAAGATCTTCCCTCCTTAAATCACTGGATTTAGCGTTCTCGTGGATCATGGTTGTTATTTCTTCCTGCTGACCATTTGAAAGCCCCCGCCCCCTCCACTCTTTATATGAAATGCGAAGGGAAAAAATAAAAGAATATTTGGATTAAAATAAATTTGACAACCAATATGGTTAAGTAAAGGAAAATGCGCAATGAATATTTGCGCGAAGTTTTGTATTTCGTTTAATTCACAAAAAAATATTCTCCGTAATCACTTTAAGTTGCCGCAGAAAACTGAAGATTAAAAGCAATAAATCAGAGCAAAAATGTTTATTTTTTATTTACGTCAAAAACCGTTAAAAACTGTGTGACGTGCTACGGGTAGAAGTGAATTTCGTGCAAGTTTCCGTTATTCCTACTCTAAGCCATATAGTAATTGAATTTTGAATATAGAAAGAAATAAGCGTTTTTTGCAAGGGTTGTTAACAAAATATTCGCTCAGACGCAATGAAATATATTTTAAAGAGTTATTTATTTGTAATTTACTTCGGTCTAAATTTTAGAATTCTAACATTATTACCAGCTACAGTTTGAAAAATGTTAATTAAAAATATGCACTTGTAGATTATATAAATTATACTAATGTGAATGTACTTATTATTCAGAAAAGTGAGCGAAGTAAGATGTGAGAAATAATATTAGCATGATGGAAATTCCAGTCAGAGGAAACTAATTTTTCAAGTTCTATATCGCACTGAAGAAAACTGATTTGAAGGCTCTGTCCCGGTTGATTAGGAACAGTGGGCGATTCTTTCCCTTACGAAAAAGAGTAGTGTGACGTAACTAACTCTACTCGTAATTACTTGATGGTGGCGATACGAACGAGATAGACGCTCTCTGCCTGGGTGTGTAGCTCTCTAGTTCTAGTTTTTGAAAGTTGTTTCTACTCTTCCGTAGAGTTTAGAGTATTCGCTTTCAACAAAAGTATGAAATGGGTTGCTGTGGATACTGCGCACAAACATGGCTTTCCCGTTCGTGCAAAGAAAGCGCGAGCGAGTAGATTGTTCGCGGAACAATGCGAGCACGAGCCCGCCTCGTCGCGATCTGATCCCATCTTTGTCGGTGTAAGCGCATCGCATGCTAAAGATTATGTCACAAGGAAAATGAAAGAATGTCAAATTTGAACACCATTTTAAATTTGTCCAATCTATCATCGCTATTTATGATCAGTCTAAATGTAATTATTGCAAAAGTTGGTTTGTTAAAAAAAATTGTGGTAACGAGGTTCCTTTACAATCTTCATAGCAGTATAACAAAGCCTAGACAAAGAAAATTAGTGTCATATTGAGCCAAATTTCATGTATACATGTTTTACACGTATACAGGGTTTTTCAAGGAAATTCTAGTTTTAAATTTAATGTTTTAATGTGTGGATGAAATTGAAAATGTTATATAGCGTACTTTGTTTTATGCCTAAACAGTAAATTCAAGCATTTCTCGTCGTTTTTGATGACCGCCGTCTCGGATATATCATAATGACAATAATAATGATGATAATAATGAAATACGGATAATACGGACGTAAAATACTAAACGACGATGTGGGGATTTTGAAATCCTCTTGAGATTCAACATTGTTGTGTACGTAAGTTTGTTTCCTCCAGAACTCTTAGTGAATCACTTTCATGCAACACGTCGGGAATGCTTTTTTTTTGTTGGGAGGCCGCTGCCTTGAGCGTAGGCAAGCAAGGATTCTAAGAATGACGAGCCGCAAGACGTCAGAGGAATTTAAAACTGGTCTGTTCTTGGTTTGCTTGGTTGGCTTTTTGAACTCCATTTGGGAACTAATAGAAGCAGATTTTCCTTTCGCTGTTGAAAATTTGAATGATTGAAATCCACATTAAATGTCGATAAAATTGAATCTTCAGTTCCTTTGCAATTATCTATAGCTACGATTAATTAAATTAGTCTAAGACGTGTGAAGAGGCGGGTTAATAACTTTGTCGCCTGTAGGCATGCGAAAAATTGCCGCCTATGTTTTTCAAATAACCCAGGAAGATAATAGTAAGTTTTAAGAATTCCGATTAAGATAACTGGAATAGATGTAGCATGAATATCCTTTTCGGTAATTGTAATTATTTCATGACCTGAAAATGTAAACATTGCTCGTTTTCACTTATCACATGTCATAGAGGAGATCTTCTCAGCCAGTTAATAAATTGCAAGTATTTAATCATTTTGTTAAACTCACAGAATACAAATTAAAAAAAGAAAAATCGCACCCGACAAAGAAGCTCCTTAAATACACTCTTTGCCACCCCTAAAATTTTGCCGCCTTAGGCACGGGCCTCCTGTGCCTATGCGTAAATCCGCACCTGCGTTTCATAATCCTGATGACATGCAGCTAAGGAAAGCATTGCTAGGTGTTCTTTAGTATATTTTTAGCAACATTTTCCAAAAATCGCCCTCTTGTTAGTTTCGAGTAATTTAAACGGGTAAGAGAGTTCTTGTAATAGTATTTTAGCACGTTGGTAAAGAGGCTCTTTTACAATGCAATTAAATTATTCTCTAAAAGTGAAATTTTATATTGATACGATTTAAAGAGGGCAAGGTTAACTTCTCAGGAGAGATATAATGACTTCATTTACAAGATAGTTTCACTTACGCACGCGAGTGAGTAAATAAATATTATGAATTCTTATCTGGTTTGCCATTGTCTACCAGTTATATTTCTAATTGTGAAATAGATGCTTTGTGATCACGATCGCCATGATAAGTTCAGCTAAACAAACGAGGCAGAAGCGAATTTATTTTCTTTGAAGTAAACACTATAAAGAAACGTGAGTCATGTTACAAGACTTCATCAACAGAGACGTAGAAGCAGAAGTTATCCTCAATTACGAAACAAGTTACATTCTGTGAGTGTTGAAAGAGGAATTGTGGTGGGAAATATCCAGTGTGTCATCTGCCCATTCCTATTGAAAGGGGAATTGGTAATATCAGCGCTAGTAACGACCAGCACGTGTTTGCGAGAGACTTCTAGGGTTCTTAACGTCACGTTTCTCTGTAATTGTTCTCAGACTCTTTATTAAATGTAATTGATAGGCAGACTCATAAGTGTTCTTCTGGTTGGCACAACAACAAAACAATCTATGATAATATGCAAGATGAAAGAACCAAAGGTGCAATAATTGTTTGAGAAAGGAAATATTTTTAAAGGAACTAGGGAAATCTACTTTCCGCTTACGCACACATTTTCTCCAGTCAATTATGTTATTGCTTATAAGGAAGATTAATAAAACTAATTGCTAACAATACCAATCTTTTTCGTACCCTAAATATTCTTTGTGCAAAATCAGTCGTAATAATCAAGATGTCATCTCGAAAATGTGGCACCAACACCGGTAACGCTTTAAGTTCAGCTTACTGGTATTTGAGTCTGAGAATTCGAACCTGATAAGAGTGATATTGAATCGCAGGCAGAATAATCTGGTAGTGGTTTCCGTACTTTGATAATTCCCAGGCGTATTCCGAAGCAATACTGTACATACCGGACCACAGAACGCCCCATCTTGCCTTCCCATTCATTCCCAGCCGCCATTGGCCGTAGCAGTTGAAATACCCTAGAATGAAATAAAGTGGGGAGGCAATTGTGAAAACGGGGAAGAAAAAACAGGAAATAGGAGGGGAGGTAATTGTGTGACCGATGACTAAAAAGATTAATTTTTAAATTTATTGACTTTTCACAAGGTAGGTTTGTGCTAGTTTTAGCTCACCTTCTGCACATGTCTCGTGCATTTCTTTTATGTAAATATAAAGCAACAGAAACCGTGCGTTGTCAGGTACGTGTTAAGCAAATGGTTGGATTCAGAGAGTAGAACTTAGGAACCGGCAGAGAACAGATAGAGAAGGAAAATATTAGTGGAAGGGACTAGTGACGTAGAGGCCGGCTTTCCGCTTCTACATATCGGGATTAAAATCCCGGTCGCCAAAACTGAATTGATGGACAAAACTTCTCAAAGATTTCTCAAGAGGTCTTCCATTTTCCTCACTCTCATTCCACTAAACTCAATCATTCAACTTACCATCACGATCATTTAAGTCATTTCGATGATCATAGGTCCATCTCAGGTAGGCGTTCCTGCTCGCGTTTTGGATTTATAATAAACATTCACAAATAACTCACGCGATAGAAGGAATGAGTTATCGTAAGTTCAGTTACCTGGATGTTTCTCTTCTCGCATCTAGAAGGTGCCACCCGTCACAAGTTAAAGCCAGAATTATTTTTGGGAAGCTCGAAACGTGAATATGAAGGTTACTAAATTCTGACAGATTGCGTCTCTAAAAGATGAGAAAGATCTTAGTTATGGTTTTATCTAAACTGCCAAAAATAGTTCATTTAACGTTTCCAACTTCTTTAAAAAATCGCGTCACTTATCCGAAATCGTATTTCACGCGCAAGAATACTCACTCGACCAATAAAACGAAGTGGTGTTTTCTAACTAACGACGTAATGTTCTATTTTTGTTGAAACTTCTAGGGGTCAGCTGACGCTTCGTTACACGTATCTAAGATAGTGACAAGGCTCTAGCGTTGGGCCACCGTCATTAACATAAAACAACGTGATCAGGTCCAGCCTATCATTTTCAACATGTGCGAAAAAACTGCAGATCTCCCGGCGAGCTCACTGCATTTATTAGCGGGGATTAAGAGATACGGCGCAAGATGTTCTGATCTCACAATATTAAGTGCATTATTTTTTGATCCTGAGAGGGAACTTGAACACCCTAGCTCCGGGCCTGGTTCTTTCGCTAGGCCAATGAGGCGAAGGCTTTCATCACAGACCTCGTCCTCGTCGCCTCCCGCCCGCGCAGATGTCTTCGACGGCTCTCGCTCCACGGCCGCACCCCATATGCCCTCGCTCGGAGCTTATTGTGAAGTCAACAAGCTTCTTAGCAGGTCGCCACGCATTTCTCCTCGGCGCGGCGCGTCGCAGGAAGGTCGCCTGGCACGATGAAAGTAGGAAGCTGGCGCGCCAGTGCAGAGTCGCAAGCCGGTCGCAGCCTGTGCGTGGGTGGCGGGGTCGCCCGAGCTGCGTTGGGGCCGACGGAAACAGGTGCACGGGCGGATGACGGCAGAGGTGGTGTCTTTAACGGGCGAGACGCGAGGACGTCGTATTTCCCTTCCCATGTGGGAATACTTACACATTTCAATAATGCTTCAAAGTACAGTCGGCTCCGGTTATACTGAACTTCAGTCACTGGTCCAGTTTCACTTGCATTACAAATAAGCAGAAGATGATTAGGTTATAGTGAACCTGAACCTCGGCTATAGTGAACATAGGAAATTAGTCCTGTAAATTAATTGGATCTCGTATGTTATTAGGAGAGTTGAAAGGCCTGCAGAGAGAGGGACGGTGTTCCAACCGTGCAATAGGCATTGATAGGTATCAAGGCCACATTTCAATACTTAAAGAGACGGAGGGCAATGCAGAATAGTGTACGGAGAGAGCACGAACTCTGGGGAAGGATCTAAAGGGTACAATAATGAAAAATGTACGAAGCAAACAATTGAAAATAGATTTTTTAAGGACAAATAAAGATATTATCATTTTTAATTCGTGATATTGAATTTTGCGTATTTCAATTTACTTATGACATCGGATATAGTAGACCAGAAATGTTGGTTCACTATAACCGGAGTAGACTGTACAG
This sequence comes from Teleogryllus occipitalis, assembly GCA_011170035.1. NCBI lineage: Eukaryota > Metazoa > Arthropoda > Insecta > Orthoptera > Gryllidae > Teleogryllus > Teleogryllus occipitalis. The sequence goes on from BLKR01003294.1 coordinate 26,891, forward strand.
ATCACTCTAGCGTTACTTTCCCTCTTCATTCTATTTCGGCCAGCTAGGGACCATATGATAAAATCTAATTTTGTTCCTGTCTGGATTCATTTCTTCCCTTCTTATTTTAAATAGTCTTTTGATATGTTGCTTATGTTTTTAGTTGGCTGACACTGGTAATCAAATATTCCCAAAGGATATCCCTCTGGTCATAATTGCACTTGCCATACGCACTTGTTGCTGCTTCGTTTTTGGGATTGCCAACGCGAGGCTCTCCAGGAAGCGGTCCAAACAAGACAACTAGTAAAAAGAAATGCTCACGGTGGAATTCGATCCCGTTCTCCTGTACAAAAGCACTTACGATTTCTGAATTTACTTTATCGCAACTTTTCGCTCTCTCGTCTGAATCTGCAACTTATATTCGCTACTGTAGAAAGGTATAAAAGATTGGATTACCTAGGCGTACGGACTTTGAAAATTAGCTACGACTAGAACATGAAATATTACCAAATGGGCTTTCAAACGGCATGAGATTGAAGCCTCGCTGTTTAACGGAAGATTGCGAACTCTATAAAATTTCTATGATGGGAATGTTGCTGATGGAAATTATAAATTGATAATCTTTGATTAATACTTGTATGTTGTGTTCTCTGGAATATGTTTTCCTTACGCTTGTGTGCAGTGAGTAAAGGAAATGAACAATAAATCCTCCTGATATGCCTGAATGTTTCCTCCGGCAGTACATTGTATTATCAGGAGTACATTTTGTTCTATTAGCAGGTTGTGTAATTGATAAAAATTCGAATACTTTCGTATCGTGAAAAGAAAATTGAGTTTCATGTAAGTGGTTCACAAAGAAGTATAGATAAGTGTTTTGAAAGCTGCTAATTGATGTGAAATTGGGTCTACTTACATCGTTAAAAAAGCAGAACTTCAAAACAAAAAGAACGTGCAAAACAAGAAATGTTTACGAAATTTTGTTCAGTTTGTGGGAAAATATTATTGAATATTTTGAATATTATAAAACCAGGTCATAGATTACAACAGTTATAGTTTGGACATCGGCAGAATGAAAAAAATTGAAAACATTACATAATAAAGATATAGTCGAACAATTTTTTCGATAATCGATAACTTGCGTGGAAATTGCTTCTATTGTATGAGTAGACGAAATGGAGTATATTTCTCCACAAGTTGTGCATAATACCTTATGTTCGTTCTGCCTTACATAATAGTTTCCCATACCCTTTTAACTGTATTTCCTCTGAAGCACTTAGTTTCGGACTGCAGGTTTCTTACTTTCTGTAAGAATCATAAACATAGTTCGATCAAGTTTCGTGACGCACATAATGAATTTACTAGAGAAATTGTAAGATAATATTTCCGGTTGATTCCGAAGCATTTTTTAAATTCAAACTGCCAATAGAAAGCGGGAATATTCTCGAGATTCCTTAGCAGGCTACTTTCTCTCAGCATATTGATGGTAAGTTTCCTTCATAGAGATTAACCATTGTTTACTTGACCAGAACCTCCATTACATTCACTGTGCGAATCGCTCCGTGACATTTTGAAGCGAAACCAATACTCTCGAAGTCTCGGAATAGCAGAAGATTTTTTCAAACGACACAAGTATTGAGGTGTGCGCACGTGACGTAAATTTTCGCTTTCGTGTAATGTCGATCTCTACAGTGTATACGTTAAAATAGGCCTTGCACGCACCTAAGTACTTTTTAAAAATTGAACGTTAACATTTTTCTGTTAATATAGTGGATGTCTCGCATAACGAACATGTGTAACAGTGTCTAATTATGTCGCAGATCAGTATGGTCGCCCAGTAAACAAGCGAGCAAAACGTTTATTATTATACCTTAGAGGACATGCGATGTACTTTACAAATCAGCAAAAATTCATGAATAAATAACGTTAAAGCACTAAGTCACCACTATGAGATTCAAATCGGTAATAAACGAATATTAACGCAAAGTATTTTAATAGAGTTGGAAATGCGCATCAAACGCCGGTGAAAAGTTCGGTATTGAAATTCTATAATATTATGGATATTCTGAATGTAAAATGGTGAGCGATGCTTTACCGAACTCTGGAACGTGTTATTAATGTAAAACTGTCAGCAGTGATTTCCACCAAGAGAACTCGCTGTACGCTATTCTGAGAGGGAGTAATTATTTTGGTACGCCGTCTGGGAGTATGGATTCCGTGGAGATAGTTTTCAGAACTGCGTGGCGAGTAGTAATTGAAAGGGAAAATTCCCGATATAAGGTCACGGAAGGCAATAGCAGTTTACACATTTTCACCAAGGATTTTTCGTGCCTAGTTATTCGGAGGTAAAAAAGCCTTCTCTTGCAATAGCGTCGTATGTAGACATCCGTACATTGGCGTCGACCTTGAGAAATGATAGTAAAAGGAAAGATAAGACTAACTGTATTAAAATTTAAAGAAAAACTTCTCTCGAAACACGAATGCTTTGTTCCATTTCCAACCACTAATTTTACATCATTCAACTCTCTTCAGTTTTTTTTTCTTTCAGGAATACAGATACGAATAGTTAGTTTGAATGATTGAAAATTATATTTCTCTGCATCCTATCCTAGTAGCGAAAAGCCCATTTTACTCTATCTTTATCATTTTTCTTTAGAGAAAATGGTTAGAGAAGGTACTGTGCGGCACTGGTTCGGTATCGAAAATGGAACGAGCGTTTTATTTGGTCACTTTGTTTTCTGCACGTAAGTGTTCAGAATTTCTTGACGCCGCTAAAAGCGCCGAAGATCAGTTGAACATTGTATCTGTGGTAACAAAGTAAATTGGTAATTTTAGAACTGAACACTGTACAAGGCATTAGAATTTACGTTACATGCTCTTTCTTACTACATAATCACTTCACATTACAGTTCCCCACATTACACGTAGAACGTTCTGGAAACTGCACAAAAGGGAAAATAGTCGTACCACACTCAGAAAGTGACGTAAGGAGAGCGGTACTCAAACTGGATGAAATGTTCCGAAAAATGAAGTATGCGCCATTTTTCTGTTAAAATTGCATCGCATCTGGTCCGTCACTTTTCTGTACTCTCTCAATTTGAATCAGCGAAAAGCCACTGATTGACAGTGACTATGCACTGATTGTGGTAGTTAAAATCCGACCACCGACAATCAGTGAACTGAACTGAATGAATCAGTGAAAATCGGGACCACTTTTTGAATCAGTGAAACTTCACTGCTTGAATCAGTGAAACTTCACTGCTTGAATCAGTGAAACTACACTTCTTGAATCAGTGAAATATTGCATTGCTATCCCAGCAGTGGCGGCTCGCGCTTAGGTTGCACAACCCCCAGAAAATGAAAAAGATCTCGTATCTTAGGAATATACATTTTCCTTTTAAAACATTCATTATTGAAGATATTGCAGCAATAGCGATGTATATGAAATCATTTTGAAACAAAAGGGCGTCCAAATGGCGCTCTCTCCGGTGTCTGCTGCCTTGTCAGGAATTGCACCACGCTCTTGGTTCTATTAATGAAGTTATTGTTTTTACTCCTTAGTCCTTCGATTTAACACGGGGAAGATAGAGCTTTTTGGTTGGGCAACCACACAGCTGGCGCGTTGCGTAGATACTGCCTTTTTAAGTGGGATAGGTGAATACAGTCTTTATTTAAACCAATGAAAAACATACAACAGAAGAAAACCATGTTCAGGAACTTTTCAAAACTCGCTACGGAGAAAAATTGGCCTGCAGTTAACACTCTTTATTTTATGTACATATTATTTACATTTTGGTGACAATACAACCAATTATGAAAAGAAAGATGGGAAGAAAGTAGTGAAAGAATTATAATCCTCTTATAATTTAAATGTGTATAAATACATTTCAATGGATTTTTATGTGAATTTTACAATAAAAATAAATAGAGAACATTAAATGTCAAAATTTTTACAGTAAAAATACAAATAAACATTTGATATTATTACAAGTATTTGGCAAGTTTTAGGGCAACTTAATCAGCTTCCTCTGCTAATTATAATTTTCATAATTAAAATCGGCAGCATTGCCAAGCTTAAAATTGGAAATGTTAACAGCACTGCATGCCTTTGTTTCTATGTACATATATATGTATACACATGTATGTATACACATGTATATAGACACATATATATGTGTATAAAGAAAACAAAGACTATTGTGTGTCGTTTCCTAAAAATTTTAATCTGCCATGCTACCGAACAAATGACTGATACCTGACACCGCAATGGAGGCACCTGGCCACTGATTTCTAAGACAGGAATACAATTGATGAATGATGGCATGTGTCAAGAAGAGCAAGTTCTAAGCTATTAATTCACTTGAGGTACAAACTTTAAATGGCTTACCAGATGAACTCCAAAACACAAATCTTCACAAGGAGCTAATTACAACACAAATATTTGGTAAGGTAAGAAATACTTTAAAAAAAGAGACATCAAAGTCTGGATTTCTTTATCAGAAAATCTATCAAAAGTATATTTGGATGAAGAGGAAAATTTGCAATTTTACAACTACTACATAGAAGAGATTACAGAGGAAAAAGTTGAAAAATCTACCCGAGTACCTCAGATGAAACAATTGAGAAACTTTCAAAGAAAGTTTTAGAAGATAAGCAACAAATATCTGAAGTAAACAATTTGAGAAAAATTGTCAATGATTTTATTAATACTAGTGAGAACCCGTCAAAATTTGACGGTGAGATCTTAGATAAATGTAAAATACTGTGCCCAGACTAATGTTCACAATATGTTGCATTGTTTGGATCTTCGGGTTATAACGAAGAAATTCTGTGATGTGTAGTTCCCAAAATTTTGAACACGTATGGTCCATGACCAGGTGGCAATGCAAAATGGCCCACATATTCCAATAATACACGATATGACACAAAAGAAAGAGCACTATTATACTGACGGATATTGAATTGCTGTAATTAAATTAATTATTATCAATAGATTTTACATAAAAATGTTTATTTATTTACAATGTTGATTTGGAGGTTATGTTGTCCATCAATATTATTTCTAAAGTTTTTTGATGTGTCATTTGATTACTTCTGGCATATTGCTTGAAGGTAAACTTACTTTCCAATTTAAGCAACACAGAGTAAACACGTTTGCAGAATTTCTCTCGCATGGGAAGTACAAAGCAGAACAAAACTGACATTTTCTGCGCTGACTTTCTCATTCTCTGCGTCCAGTGTATGTTTGCTTCTTTGGGGGCGCGTGGACAACTATTCGGAATTCGACATAACCTGTGAACAACTTCACTACTTCAGTACAACTGAGCAAAACCCACTGTCCGAATGTTCTCTAAAAAATGCATCACAAAAGCAAATACATGCAAACTGTCAAAGCCACAATGCAATTATTACACTGAAACAAAACCGTGACGAATTGTAAACATATCTCAACAATCAAAACATAACATCAAGCAGCTTGGACTCACATCTAGCGTTTCATATAATCGATTTTGAAACAGCATTTTTGAAGAAAACAATTGACTACTGATAAGCGTAGTATTAAAGAATGATTTAATTAATTAATTTACACCGTAAATGTTGGTGAATCAACACAATCCCTGATAACACATCTAGGGATCACATTCTTTCATTTAAAGGAAAAAATATTACAATCAATTCAGTAGAAGCTCCAAACGAAGCCATGGCAGAATGCTTTATTTTTTAAATATATAGATAGATATTTAATGGAAGAAACTCAAACGCATGCCAATGGATAAACGAGTTTGAAAAAGAGTGTGAACGCTGTTTTGTGGAAGAGAAATTCTAAAATTTTCCCTTGACAATGCAAGCGCAGATTGGTACTCAAGTATGATTTTGAAAAATACAGTAGAATCAGAATGGAACAATTGGAAAAAGAACGCACGCATAAAAGAAATCGGAGCTGTACTAAACCAAGGACAAAAATGGGGATAATAAGCCAGTCGCATATTTTTCGAAAAAGTGAGTGAAGCTCAAAAGGGAAAAAAAAAAAAAAAAAGCAATTTACCTCAAGTGCTTGGCAATAAAAAAGGTTGTGATATATTGGCAACATTGGTTACTTGGAAGAGAATTTTTGGTACACTCCAATCATAAACCTTTAAAAAATTTAAATATAAAAGCAATAACAGATTAAGAACTGGGTGATTTGACATACTATCTGTCCCAATACAATTTTAAAGTTAAATATAATCCTAGAAAATTAAACCAAGAGGGAGACTGTTTAAACAGGCATCCAGTTCTAGAGCCTGATGAAAATTCAGATGACATATTAAAAATAGTAGACCTAGTGAAATTAGAAGACATAAAAAAGGATCAAAGAAGATGCACAAAACTACAAAACAATAAGAAAAAACTAATATTCTAAAATTAAATTTATTATAAAAATTTCAAAGAAGAGAAAAACTCTCATTATCAGAAGAATTTAGTAAAATATTACTAAAATATGTACACAATACTTATTGTCACCTGGGAAGAGCGCAGATGATAAATAAAGTAACACCATTCTTTACAGCGAAAAATATAAACATAAACATAGAGAAGATTTGTGAAACTTCTGACATCTACTTAAAGAATAAATCATGAAGAAAATCATAACTTGGATTAATGTCACACCTACGTTGAGCAATGTACCCATTCAAGATAGTTTCTATAGATAACATCGGAGGTTATGGAGGATCCCGGTCAACAAAAAAATACCTACACCTACTGGTCGACCATTTCACAAGATATGCTTATATTTTAACATCAAAAAATCAAAACGCTGATGACTTCATAAAACTAACTGAGGAAGTAACAAAATACCATTATGTCCAGATGGTACTAACGGATCAATATCCAGGAATAAATTCAAAAGAATTAAAACAATTCAAAGTAAAGAAAAAAATAAAATTGATTTTTACTGCCATAGATGCGCCTTTCTCCAATGGTCTCAATGAAAGATTAAACCAGACTTTAGTGAATAAAATAAGATGTATTATGAATGAAACTAACAAAGAGGCTGCTATTGCTATGGACAACTATTGTGAAAAAAGCTGTGGAGAAATACGAGACAGAGCATAGTGACAAAATTCTCAACAAAATACTTGCTAGAGGGTAAAACCATAAATATCCTACCGCATGAATTAAAAATAAAATGCACAGCCGAAGATTTAGAAAGAGAGAGGAAAATAGCACTCAAGAATACAATAAAACTTCATAATGACAACAAAAAAATATTCAACCTACACAGGAGACAAATTGAATTAAAAAGGGAGATCTTGTGTACATAGAACATGAAAATCACCTGAATAGGAAGAAATTAGATGAATTGAGAATTGGGCCATCCTCAATATTGGGAAAATCTTAAAGTCAATCTATGAAGTCAATACCGGACACAGAACCAAAGAATCAAATTTCTATGATATAACAACACTAACTCCAATGGTAGAAGGTTATGATAATTGAACAATTGCAAAAGTATTGTTCATTTCCCAGAAGGGGGGGAGGTTTCTTACAGAAACCCAAATGAGTTTTTATTTCAAATTAAATATTTGAAGGATATAATCATTATATACTGCTAAAAATGAAAAAAAATTGCTAATGATGTTGAGTATGCCAAATTTGTTGTAAATATTAATTTAAACAGTAAGTCAAATGCTGCAATGGGTGAAGGAATATTTTATTTTTATTATTATAATTATTATTAAAAAAAAAAGGGCAGATGTTAAAACCAACCATCACCCTGAACAAAACACAAATAGTTTTTCTATCCTTTCACCCATATCAAATATTGCTGGACATTTTTCTTGAAGGTTTTTCTCCTTTCCAATTCCTCCAGATGCAAATTAGAGCCCTCCTAAAACAGAAAAAAGATAGGTCAAGAAGTTATGCAAGGAAAAAATGGTTACTTTATTTTCAGATTACATACAAGATCATACTAACTGGCAGAATTATTATGAGGTCTGGATTGGGAACCTCAGGAATGGCTTTGATGTACCTTCTGCACTCCCACTCCTCTGCCAAACTAGCCTTGCCATGTAAATGAGTAAAATATAATGTGTTTAGTGACTAAGGAAAGCAAGGAACACTGATCAAAATAAATCAGTATTACAGCCGTCTTTGGCAAATTAAAATACCTTTCAAAATATTCACATTGTTAGAGTCCCCAGTTAGCTCCAGCACTTTCTCTTACACTTCTTCAAAACTCCACTCCTGGACTGGTGTCAAACTAAATTGGAAAAACCAAAGAATGAGTTATTAGTTTGCTGGCATGCCCGGCTCTGCTGTGGTGTAATCGAGAGCATTTTGGACTTTTTACAAATTTCATAAACGAAATTATCCATTGCACGTCAGATATTTCACACTGTATCACCAAACAGTTACATTAAAACTCTTAAGTTACATAAGAAGTTTCCAATTTTATAACAAAAACAAATACGTGATATTAACGTGTTCATAACCTATTTCTTAGTATGGACAAATGCTCATAAAATAAAACGTCTCACAGTTATCAACAAGACGAGTCACAGAAAAGCGAAAACTACTTACCTAATGCAATTAAAACAATCTTCAGACACAGGTCAGTTTCCTCGCAGGAAACCTCTATTCCACTGGCTCCGCCGTGCGATTTTGCATACATTCACAACACAGCACGTGAATGACTGGATCAGTCGGCATAGTCATTAGTATACTCTCTGGGTATAGTGGCGCGGCCAACTGACAACCAATGAAATGCTGGCGGTCATTTTGAAAAGGTTCACGTATTCACTTATTGTCAGCAAAACTACATATTTCGACTGAAGATATCAGTGACTTTGCTCTCACTGATTGAATCAGCGACAATTTCACTGATTCATATTCAGAGAGTAAGGCTCCTGTCACTGCACGCGCGCCGACGCCACGCGACACGACACGACACGACGCGATGTCCACGCTGGAAAATTAACAATTTTGGTCTAAAATAATAATAATAATAATAATAATAATAATAATAATAATAATAATAATAATAATAATAATAAAGCTTACAAAAAGCATTTGACATGATCCCACATGATTGGCTACACCATATCCTGTCAATATATCGCATATATCCCATAATTATTCATTTACTGAATCGACTGAAGGGGGTTTAATTGATAATGAATATGAGGACATCTTTCTAACATCAATCGTTGTTTCGTTCACATTAGTTGATAAAGTTGCTCAAATATCAGCGAAAAGCTGAGTATAAAACATTATAAAAATAGTTTAAGAAGGAATTTAAATGAACACACGGAGGTCTAATACAGAAACATGCCAGCTGCAAAATTTTCAAACACTAAACTCCCTTGTAATTCTTGAGATTTCAAAATCATCACCATAATTTTGATGATGAAAATGATAGTGAATGAAACCATCAGGAAAGAAGTAGGGAGAAGGATCGAAACGACCAATTTGTCAAAATACTCTTAATGTGTTTCAACAACACATTAATATATTGATTGATTGGTTATTGATTCCGGGCGGGTGAACTGCTAAGTACATGTTACTCCCGTAAGTGTAGTTCATGTTATTTTTCCTCTGGAGGTGACGGTGATCTTCCCTCACTGGATGGTGAGATCCGGCGCCAACCTACCTGTTGGCAAGAGGGTTTTTCCTCAACCAGGTTTCTCCCACCAGCGGGGTTTCTCCCATCATTGTAAGCAATATTTATACTGACCCTTTTCGCAATTTGATTCTCATTTTTCTTTGTATTGCTAAATAAACTGTTCCAACTCTCTTCATATTAGATCTGTTTCTATACCTTCTTTTAGCCATCCTATTTACTTTTTTTTGTGACGGAAGTTAATTTCCAGAACTTTTACATTCCATTCATTAAACAAATATCTCTCCAGGCGTGTGCCTCATGTGATCATCGCAAGAAAGCTATTTGTCAATATTACAGTAAAATAATTTTCTCTCATCGCTTTTCGTCTTCAACCAATAAACCCGCAGTTTCTTCAACAGAACGCTGTATCCCTTCTTGGCATGCTTCTTTACACCTTTCTCCAAGTTTTTGTTAATTGTCCATATGATTTTAATGTTAAGTTCTGTTATCCTATATAATTTATTGCCACCTATTTCTTTATTTCAGTACGTGCAACCAAGTTCAATTTCCTTTCTCTGCTTTTAATTTCATCATATATGTATCATCTTTATCTTTTGCAAGCCCAGCGTGGTTGTCAGCAAATAATAATGATCTTGTCCGTATACAAACTTGCACAATTTGAATTTGCATTTCTATAAATTTAACTTAATTATTTAATTGCTGAATGCAAATTGATGAGAACTTGTAGAAAGGGGGTACCCTTAGTCCAGTCCTTTGTTACCAATGTGCTATCAATTTAATTTTTTTAATAAATGCGAAGTTTTCATTATAAAACCTGTTACATGAGGTCTTATCATTGTATCCACACATATTTATAAGACTGTTTCCGTATGTTTTTCTAAAGTTCTCTTATAAATTTTAATATAACCATATTATAAGATCTCTTTTACGTTAATGCAAATAATTAAATTAAAATATGGAATAAGAAAAATATCAGTCTTATCTTGTAATTTAAGTGAACATATGTAATGCCCACTTCCGAAAAAATGTTGACTAACAATATTACAAGATCCTTACGAAACTACATAACTGCATTGCCAGACAAAATGCGAAAACGAAATGTATGACTAAAATTATCAGAGTTTCAACGAAATACAAGGCAAAGCCCAAACAGAAAACAAAAATTGCATCGAAAATATTTCAACACCGCCCTATCTCAGAGATCAACTTAAGGTCAAAACATGCGAAAGAAATTAATTAGTCAAAATGTAATAATAATAAGAAGAAGAAGAAGTCAACATATTTTAAATCATACAAATTGGAGCAATAAGTCAGAACTTTCAAAATTCATCGTTAGTCGAATAAAATAATAAATAATGAAAGTAAGGCAAGTTTTGAAGTATTTACTATGAACAACATGAAAAGAACTAAGGAAATAAAAATAATATGCATGAATTCCTAGATAAAGTAATCTCTGAGGAGTTATTATTTAAATAAATATTTTACAATAAAATTAACAGTAGGGGAGAAAGTTGAAAAACATGTGCAATGAGGGAAACGAATACTTTGTTAGTCCATATGGTCTCAATATGGTCAAAATAAAAAGTATCGAGATATTAAAAATTGATTTTCATTTAAGTAAACATTATTTGAAAATAAATGTAATATAATTGTAATAAATGTAATTGATATCTTGCCTGAATACTAGAAACTGTAAAGCAAAAATGTTCCATTGCCTTAAACCTGAGGAAAGCACAAAACATTTCCATCAGTTTGGTAAAAAACGTGGATTATACGAAATATGAACATATATTGCAACAAAAATGAGTAATGTAACAGCATTCTTACTAAGAAAGTGAACATTGTATTAAAACAAACTAATAAAAATATGTAATACCAAACACAGAAAAAAGTGCTGTAGATTATCACACGAGGCATCGATGGCTTAGTGGACTCATTCTATACGTCCAGAAAGCCTAATTTTGAGAAAAACAAGTTTGAAAATTTGTGAAGTTGCAGTTATATTTGGAACGCCTCTGTTTTCTGGGATAAAAAGACGATCACTCGTACAGAACACGTTTTACTCAAATGGCACAGAGTTTCTTATATATGTTAATTTTTTATTCTCTTCAGCCTGGCTAGCTGTTCGATTTTGCCTCACACTCCTCCCAGATGCTAACTATCGGCACCTACGAAGAGGCGCCTACAGGTCCTACCAGGACCTGTCGCGGTACTACCACTCTTCTGAGGACATTTCTAGTGAAGAGCACCCTCGCGCTCCCAGAACTTCGCGTAGTCCTCACTCGGTCCTGTACTTTAAATATACTTACCCATTATATTCCCTGGCTCCGTCAGAGTGCATTTGATTTGATTAGTTTCCGGGCGCGTCACCTGCTACGGTCATTAGTCCAATAATTATAGTGTACTTTTTATCGCAGGAGGTGGCAGTAATCTGCCCACACTTGATGGGAGATCCGGCGCCAACCTACACATCGGCGCGAGAGGTTTTTCCCAACGAGGTATCTCTCACCAATGAGGTATCGCAACAGTCCGGACATGCTCTAAGCTCCTGACTTGTCTCGACATTATTGTTCATCATAAAATAAACACCATATATCACTAATCTATGCATAAATACTAGCCTACCCGTGCGAGAACTCTCGCATGTTAAACCCCACCCTCTTCCCAATGTTTCCCTCCCACCAGTGGGGCAGTGCAACAGTCCAGACATGCTCTGATGCTCCTGACTTGTCTCGGCGTGTGTGGTAAAGTAGTGCATGGTCGTATAAGGGTTTGCAAGTAAGGTGTGAGGATGGAAAAAGAATACGAAGAAAAGAGCGTTTGTTATAAGTTTTGGTGAAAATGCTGCTTACAGCTTGAAATGAAACTTGTTTGGCCGCTAGCGTTGTTCACAGATGGACTCGTTTTGCTGAACTATGTTGAATCCTGAGTGCGTATTGGTTAAATTGCTGGGAGCTACTTAATAATATCCTTTGCCCCGCATATCACTATTTCAATGTAAATATTGGTATTAAAGATACTGAGTGCATGCAGAAACCATGAATTTACACCTCAACATGAATGTAGTATATTTTAAGTATATTCTCCTGACCAGGCAGAGCCAAAAAAATCATGAAATTCGCGATGAAAATGAAGGAATTTTAAGCAAATAATTATTCTGGAAACGAATTTTATGACATATACATCATTAATTCTTTGTTATAATCATCAGTACATAGCATTTTGGTCCTCGCGGCCCTCATTGGTCAGCGTGCTCGCTTTCCTTGACACGACGCCGGGTTCGATTCTCCGACGGTCAAGATTAAAATGTGCCCTTTCTTTGCTAAGTCGCTAAGTTGCTATGTCGCAGTATATGTAGCTATGTGATGATGAGAAAACTCACGTCTCAGATTGAGAACACGGTGTGCGGATGCCTACGTGCTAAACACACGTGCACCGTAACCCATGGCCGCAAGGTCGGGACGCCGCTGATAGGCCCTGGATTCGACAGAGGCTATTGCACCAGAGTACATTCATAGCATTTCAGTCAGACCTGGGATGAATTGTTCTGATGGATGAATGATGTGATAATGATGTTGACATGAATCGTGATGGATGGATGGTAGAATGAGAGACAGAGAGAAATGGAAAAACACCGAGAAAATCTAACACAAATCCTCTTTCTCCCGCGTAAATTAAACATTAAAAGCCAGGAATTTGAACCCCGACACCCAGAGGCGGAAGGCAAGAGGTTGGACCAATAGGCCACGGATCGCATGTATATTGGTCCCTTAATTTTATAAATGAGTACACATTCGTAATAGAACAATAATATAATTTATTAAATCCACTTCACTTCATGCATTTCATACAAGGCAAATTGTTCACCAATCCCTCATACATAGTTACCATCACCGCTGTAACATAACTACGCTACTATATTTTTCATCATTAAATAAACACCATCTATCAATAATCTATGCAGAAATAATACTAGCGTAACCGTGCGAGAACTCTCGCATGTTAAACCCCACCCTCCTGGGGAAAATTCCCTCAAGCCGACGTAGGCCGGTGCTGGATCACGCTAGTGGAGGAAGGTCACAGACAACTCGCGATAAAACATGCACTATGCTAACGGGGACCGGGAGCGGTAACTCAGTGCATCAACTGATGTCACTGCAGCGCCTCTGACCGGGAGGTCCTAGGTTCGAGTCCTGACGGCGGCAGGATTTTCGACACTAGCTTTTCAGCTAGGTCGAATTCAGCTGCTGTCTGGAGGAGAAATCTAGCGGCCGGCTGCTCTGATCGGTAGTTTTCCGTGGTTTCTCCGATCAACCCCAGGCGAATGCCGGAGCAGTACCCTACCAAACGGGCCACGCACCGCGTGCGATCTGTCCTTCCTCTTCCTTGTCCTATCCTCTCCCCTTACACACTCACTTACACTAACATGCACTACACTACTACATATTCCGGGAGACCGGTCGGGAGCTTACAGCTTGTCCCGGCTGGGGCGGTGCCCCGCTGGTGGGAGAGTCCTGGTTAGGGGGAGCCGACGGTAGGTCGACGCCAGATCTTGCCATCCAGCAGGGGAAGTTCACCGCTACCTCCAGAGAAAAACATGTACTACACTAACGGAACTAATGACCAAAGCAATTGACGCGCCCGGGAACACTAAAAAATCAATCAATCAATCAATGCTAACGGGACTAATACCCATAGAATTTGATGGCATCACTAATCAATCAAATCCTTTTGCTTGTATCTATCACGACATTCTTCCCGAGATCATATGTTTGAGAGAAATTCTGGCCAGGAAGGGCCTGAAAGTGTGACGCAACCCTGCGCCGACGGACCGCCGGCCTAGTGTCAGAAGGAAATCCTACTACCAGAAGGAGCAGGCGAGCGAGCCCGTGCTTGGGAGCGGGCCGTGGGAACTGGGAAGTTTTAATTGGATGCGGTTAAGGTGGAAATGTCGGAAAATAAAACTTGGTGCAAGGAAGGCACTACACCGTTAATCAGATGGGTGCTCTGTATTTTTACTCTCGAGCATTCTGGCCGAGGTTCTCAAGACTCACACTTAAAAATCGACTTCAGCTTCAATAAAGTCGTTGAGCGTTCTTCATCCTGGGATTTTCAGACGCTGTTAAGTAATTCGACTTTAACTATGTTCAATCTGTTAAGTAATCTTCATTCTAACAATAGAGCATACCTACCCAGCGACCCAAGACGCGAACTGTTAAAAAATTGTAATTAATTTCCTTGAAGCCAGATAGTGAGAAATAATCATATTATGATGTATCGTCATGACATTTTCTGCAGTTGTGAATTCTTTGCAAACTTTGAATACAAATTCAATATTAATACATCAACTTGAATTTTCTTGAACAACAATTGCGTTATTTTCCAATTTTTTTCAATGTACTCTTTTTGTCATTTCTTTATGTGCTATTAGTCTTAAGTGCTGAGTGATGTTAGTTTTCCCTGTCTACAATTTTGTTTAATTTTCTTCCGTTCCAGGTTTGTACTCCAAAGCCAGTTTCAATTACATCAACAGGTCTTCGCTTACTTTTTCTCCTGAAAGGAGTGCACCTCTCTAGTTGCCAAAAAGGATACGCGTTATATGCGTTCAAATTTAATATCTGGTATATGGCTGTTGTCTCTTTCAATTTACTTTGTATAACTAATTTCTCCTTTATGTGTTCATTTCTCACTCTCGTGAAACCTCTATCACATCTAAAGAATTTGGTATCTGAGATCTCAATTTGCTTAAATCTTTCTTAAAATATTTTTTTCGATCAAAAAAATACTGCATATTACTAATAGGACATTGTCTCCTACAATTCTGAATTTGTATGCATTTTATATAATTGTTTTTAATAAAAATACAAATTACAGAACATTATGGAAATGTGTGGTAGTCCGTTTGCACTCAGAATAAACCAATATTTGCAAATGTCTTTCTTGTGCTTTTCTCAGGACCGCAAAATTTATCTGCTGTATGGCCATAAGACAATAGAAAGCAATATATTATCAGAATCGCATAATAACGAAAACCTTCCACCAGAATAAATATTTATTCCTTAACTATTTATTCTCTAACTTCTCTATTATTATAAATCATGATGTTATTTCCACACGTCAAGAAACAAAACATAGGAAATATAAGGGATATTTATAATGAAAATGGCATTATATTGTTGTTACTCCAGACTTATTCTCAAAACAAAAAATAGTAACGTGCACTAATACTTGTACGTAAAACTCATAACAATTAGACGTTTTTGTCTTGAAAATTTATTTTCCGGTTTAGAAAAATCCATTTACTCGTACCATACCATTTACTCGTACATTTACAAAAAGACAATTATGCGCATCTATGAGGAAATAGTCATTTAGTTTTTAAACATTGTTTTCTTTACGGAAAACTCCGTTTTAATGAGTATGCAATAATTGAAAATTACATGATATAATTATCTTTTTTCCCATTTTATGAGGATGTTAAAATCTAAAAAAAATCCATAATTTACTTTAAAAGAATGCCTTTAATACTAGTTCCTTATAAAAGAAAGAATACTATATCTTATCTCAATTTCGTATTGTTTTAAGTTGGTCCGCTCTTCCTGAAAGATATACGTTGCATATATTTTCAGTTTAGTATTGTCTCCAACTTAGCGACTATCAAAATCCATTATAATGCAATTTAAATAATGTTAAAAATGGTACTCAGCCTTCTTTGTTTCCGCGACTTTGCCTCCCACTCGCGAATAGCGCGTATTTTTTATTCATTCACAGAACGCGCTTCCACTAGGAAAAGCGCACAACTTCAAAAGAAAATAGAAAGTAACGTGATGTTTCAGGATAAATATTATCGGTTTTACACAATAGTAGAAATACCATCAGTATCTTTCGCGGAAAAGTGAATATTTTTTTAAATTTGAAATTCAGGATTTCGGAGACTTTATGTTTGGAAATATTTTGAAATAAAAATTTCCTGTAGATAACATTTTCCTGTAGCATCTTTTTTGTGGAATTTTGCTTAGTCAGTAAGGTTTTATTGTCAAGAATATAGAATACTAAATTGGAAAATCCAGTAATGTGAATATCCGATTTGCAATGTTTGTAGTACAGTAAAATTCGAATTTATTATTTAAAGGGAAGTGTTTTTGATCTGAGACTAAAATAGGAATTCAAAAAATCAATTCCTCTCCATGTGTTGAAGAAAATGTCTGATGGTCGCAACAACTTTCTCAGTGTGTGCAAGTTCCCGCATATATTGTAAACAGAATCATTATGACTTGACGATGACTGACTTTAATACATGGAATTCTTTTACTGCTTATTCTGCAGCAGAAACAATGTCACGGGATGAAGATATCGTAATTTTGAAATCAACAAACGTTTCTACGTAACATATTAAGACTAAGTCAGTAGTGGAAGAAATGTTTGAATATTCTTGAGATCAGGGGCTGATCCAGCCGACCATTGGGGGCGGGGGGCGGGGGGGAGGGGCATCATAAATGTTTGTTAAATAATAAACATATTTGTTATTACATTAAATATTATTTTTCTAATGAATATATCATACTATACAATATTCTTTTTAAATAATAACATAATTCTAACATAAATATTTAAATCAATTTTGCCAAATAAAGGAAGGTAACAAACGAAAACACTAGGCCTTTTGGCAGAGGCCATGGCCAACACCCCCCCCTGAATCCGCCACTGCTCCGCACCACGAAATCAATAAAGCAACATAAACGAGTTGCGTACGTTAGTTTTTGCACAACAACATTATAAATTTATAAAAGAAACGAAATTAATTTTTGGAGACAAGTTCATTATGAACGTCATCCATGCTGTTTAACGTTACCCTCATTTCCACCCGATTCGCAGGCTGCCATTCGGTCGGCGGTGTGGTTTATAGTCATCCCCTCACGATTCGCGCGATGCGAGTGTCTGCTTGTTACTTTTTTGTATACCATCATTATAAACGACCCTTTTCGATACCCCGAATCGTGCATAATCCAGTATTTTATCACACGCTACATGACGTCATCGCCATTATTAAACGCGACATGACGTCATCACACATTCAGCCAATAGTAGCGAGAGAATCGTGGGGAAGTAGAAGAAGACGGAACAGACGACCACCGTTTTCTCGCACGGATGTCAACAATGCCATCTTGAATTTGATTTCCAGAGGGCGTTGGATGTCAAGCACCCGAGACGCCAGAAGAAAGTTGTTTCGCGAAATTAAGTTTGATTCTCTTGTAAATTTATAATGCTGTTATACAAAAAATAGCGTATGCAACTCGTTTATAATGTTGCTTTATTGCATTCGTACAAATTTGAAAACTCCCTCCTAACGTCGCCCGTTTTCAAAACATGTACTCATGCAATATAACTTAACATTATAAACTAATTGCATAAACTACTATTATTGCATTGGTTTAGTAATCGTCCAGATTACGTACGAATTTCGGTGCCATGCAATATTGTTTATGATGTTGGTATACAAAACACACCGTTTCGTACTTCCTGAATTGCCTTTAATGTTTATACATCAATGAAATTTTGAGAACGACTATTTTAAACGAAACGAATTAAATTGAGTTTAAAATGCCATTTAATGAAGTGTGAACACATGTCCACTCTCTCGTTTAGCACTTTATTAATTATGTAGTCACGAAAAATGAAACTAATAGTAAAATGTTGAAAATATACCTTCATGGCAAGCGCAATGCTCTCATTAACTCCATATTCACTCTGTTGATATCATCGGAGTTCCATTGGTTGCTAGAATCATTGAACATACCCAAATGTACTGCATTAGGCATAATCTTATTATCTCACGAAATAACCATGACTTTCGATTCGCCAAGCTCTAATAATTTCATTTATTACATCTACTCAATTATATTTTAGAATGTACTTGAGTTGCGTAACAACCTCCACTTGCTTACAAATACATCCAACAAATGCTACGTAATACAGGAGATTAAGTACTCTTTGCTGATTACACAATACCCCCGAACAGCTTGCCGATTTCCGTATTCTTAATAAAGAATGTTTGCAATCGATTTTATGTTCAAAAACTTGCTCCAAAAATGTATCAATAGACGGAAGGTGATAACTAGGGAGACGACTTTTGTATCCTAAAAAATCTTCAAATACGCTTTTTCAAATATGCATTTATGACCTAAAAATTCTGAACTTTGGACTCTAATTAGAAATTATAATGAACAATTTTTCATTTCCTGTATAAAACTTTCTTAACAAAATTCAGTAAACGCATGCTTGGAATGAAAAGATATATTTTGTGCAAAGATAATACAACCTAGTTTACTTCTCGGTAAATTGAAGTAAATATGCATCATAGTGAAGAACATTTTTGTTCTTTCATTTTTGTTGTATTTGTTCTTTCTTTTTACCTGCTTGGTTTAAAAAATATATCAAGAAATATCCTACCTTGTGGCTATCGACTTGAGTATCGCCGGAATCTAGGCAACCTGACGGGGAGATTCATGCTCCCTACCGGAATAATATAATTGGATTTGGGAACAAGTCCCTCGCCCAATCACACCCAAAGGTCAGCGGGTAGGGGCCCAACTGGTGGGTCACCGGGCGAACCCGGCAACACGGAGCTGAGCACCGCCTTCTCACTGCACCCACCTTGGCGCTAGCGACGTGAGTACCGCCTGGAAATTCTGGTACGGATTGATTGATTGATTGATTTTTTCGTGTTTCCGAGCGCGTCAACTGCTTCGGTCATTAGTCCCGTTAATGTAGTGAATGTTTTTTTCTGAGGAGATGGCAGTGATCTTCCCCCGCTGGATGACGAGATCCGGCGCCGACCTACCGTCAGCTAGTGGGGTTTCCCCCTAACAAGGACTTTCCCACCAGCGGGGCACCGCCCCAGCCGGGACAAGCTCTAAGCTCCCGACCGGTCTCCCGGAGTATGTGGTAGTATAGTGCATGTTAGTGTAAGTGTGTGTGTAAGAGGAGAGGAGAGGACAAGGAAGAGGAAGGACAGATCGCGCGCGGTCCGTGGCCCGTTTGTTGGGGTACTGCTCCGGCATTCGCCTTGTACGGATGGACATTTCCGCCACCACGAGCCTCAGGCCTTTCGGCCATCTCCCGGCTCCCTTTTTTGGGGGGGAGCGGAGAGGGTTGAGAGCCGCGGGCAGAGAGTGCGCTTGTGATGGGGAGGGAAAAGGGCGCAGTCGAGTGAACGGTTTGGCGCATGCCTCCTGCGGCGCGGACCAGAGGACAGATTCCCTGCCAATTTGGCTCAATCATAGCGTTGGTAGCATTAATTAAAATATACAAAATTTATCTGTTAAAACTAGGTGCTACAACAGCACATATTTTCTCGCATGCGTTCCTCGATCTGTCTGTGGAAAAAATTGAAGAAAGAATTTGGAGCTGCTTTTAAGAAAAGTGTTTTTAGTTGTTAGTTGCATAAATTTAAGTACAAATTACACTAAAACGACTCATTTTTACTTTGTCGCTACCGCTTACGCAGTAGAGAGGAAGTTCTGTAATGTTGCAGGAATAGCGGCGAATTTTCGACAGAAAAACTCTTACTGACGGACATTGGAGTACATTTGCGCACACTGGGCCATTAAACGCGTTTCCGTCCCCAAGTCTTTTCCACCGTGTAGAGTGGCGTTCATCCTCTCCCCAATGCCATTTAGCTCACATGTCTGCGATCACGCATCCCGAATGGCTCGGGCCACCAACACGAGTGCATCATTTAAGGAGGCCTGGCCTAACCCTTGATGATAATGACGCAATCGCTCATTTAGAATCGCATGTACATGCAGTACCTATGAGCGTTAAGGCAACATGTGACGATCAGATGTGCCGATGGCTGGGAGACAGCGGATACGATCAAAGCTGAGTACGTGTTTGATGGATTGAATGTGGGAGTGTTTGTGCCAACTACCGGGATATAGTTCATCTGTTCTGACCGGTGCACTGGATTTTCTGTCGTTTCTCTTATCAATCAGTGGCGTCTCGTGGTTAGGTTGCGCGGTTTCACAACCTCCCGATAATCGGAAAAGATCTTATAATGTGTTAGGAATATATATTTTCCTTTTAATGATATTCAATATATTGCAGTAATTGAAACATTGCAGATTTGAAACCAAAGAGCGCTCTCTACAGTGTCTGGTGCTCTTCCAGGCAGTGCACCATGTCACGCTCTTTACCATAATACTGCGTCTACTATTTTACTCTTTGACTCTATAGTCTTCGGTGCGGCAACCAATCACCAGCTTACAGCACAGAAGGGTTGGGCATCGAAGGTCTTCCATGGATGGGGATCTGGTCACCGAGCGCCGGTGTCCGAGAGGAATACAAATTTTCTGTCTTCGTCTGACACAAGCTGCAATTTAACTTTGTGTTATTGAAATTAAACAAGTTCAATCAATTATTGGCGGCATTGAATGCATTATTTATGTTGGAAGATTTATTTTTGTTTGATGTTAGATTTGTTGATTCAAAATGTACATTTGGTGATGATTTTTTGTGTAAAGTTGGCCGTTCTGGAAGGAAGTCCCTTTCTGTCTCTCACGGTGTGTGCATCTTCCTGGTAACCAATCTGTGAGCGTTGTTGTGAATACGCGCGCGCGCGCGCGCGCGCGCGCGTGCGTGTGTGTGTGTGTGTGTGTGTGTGTGTGTGTGTGAATGATAATTCATTATTTGCTCTATATATCAGGGTAGTGAAATTTTCGAATTAAAATTATTTGATTTGTGTAAAACGTGTCCAAACAATAGTGCTTCACAAAGTGCTGAAGTGCCGCTGATGGCCGTGTTTACGAAACCAAGTCCTTTTTTTGTTTAGTATGCATTCTATTACTGTCAGTTGTCTCAATGCATAACTAATTCAAAAACTCTAGTTCCCACTGGAAATAAAAACCAAAACAGGACCAAAGCAGGACACTGCACATAAAATAATGTAAGTAATGTTGCAATATAGACTTATTAAACTTAGTTTTAATTAATTTGGCTTTGCTTACGTTTTATTACAATAGTATATATTAGTGCTCTGAATTTTGGAATGTACATTTCAGTGAATCGTTGAAGCTACAACCTCCAGTTTGTTGGGCACCAGCCGACATTATTATCAATACCAAGAGAATGCCGGAGCACGGCCCTAATCAACGGGTCACTTGCCATGCGTCATATTTCCTTCCAATCCACCCTCTCCAATCATTGAAAGAAGGTCATGGGGAAGTATGTTCCGCTGGCGAAAAAAAGGCCTACTTCGAACACGTTTCATCATTTGTATCCTCTTTGTTCTCACACTTGTTTACTTCTGTTCTGGAAGACCCTTTCACAGCTTCAAGCAAGGTGGGATTTCATTCTGCATTCATTCTCATTCTGGATTGGGATTTCATTCTCATTCTGCATCGATTAAGTCTTTAGGCTGCAGAAAATTGCCTTAGGTGAGCCGATAACATGTTTTCCACGTGTTTCTTCAGTCCTTTTCATTCTCTGTAAATGCTACGTAGGCAACTCACAAAACCCTTGACCTGTAAACCGCAAACTATGTTTTCCTTTCCTTGTGTTTCCTATTTTCACTATAGCCAATGTAGAGAGTTCACTATTACCTAATTGTCTAGTAGTTATTAGCAATTTATATGAATCGCGACCAATGATTTTAGTTCATAATAGGCGGAAGTTCAGAATTTCCCAATTCACAATATCTAGAGTTGACAGTCGTACACCAAATACGTTTAGAGACTGTTTACATTGGGAGCAGGTAATTACCAATTCCGACACCAATCCTTGGAAATCTACCACAACACCGTCACGCCGTCTGTTCTTCTCAGGGGTGGATCCAGGAGTCGATCATTTTGGAGGAGGCCATCACAGATTTTTTTTAAATAATAAACATATGTTATTATTTTATATATTATTTTTGTAGTGTACAGAAGATAATATACAATATTATTTTTGAAATAATTACATAATTCTAACATAAATAAATATTTAAACCAATTTTGCCAAATAAATGAAGATAAACAAAAACTCTAGACCTGGAGGGGGGACATGGCCACCATGCCTCGTCCCCTTGGATTCGCCACTGGTTCTTCAACTGTTTTGCTTCACGGAACTGAGTGGCTCGACCGGCCGCGCGTAGTGCTTCCTAGCGCCGCGAGAGCGCAGTCACACCCGTTCAATTGAAGATCAGAGAGGGCGATAGCGGCCGCCGTGGCAGCGGCTTCTTGGCGTGAGATAAGCGACCTATCTGGAACGGACGTGTGGAAAAACGAGAACGGAGCAAATCTGTGTTATCTCTGCCGGCTTCCAAACCCCAAGTCCACGTTGAACTAACTCACTGTCAAATTATGTCATCTCGTTACGTGATGGCTTTAGACTTGGTTCCCTGATACGTCAGATAAAACAATTATTATTGTTATAACTATTGTTAATATTAATATATTATTGTTTTTAATTTTAATTTTGGGGATTTTCTCTATGATTGAAAAGACTGAGAGGTCTTCTGACATATTCAGAGGTAGTTAGAGACTACTGAGTTCTGGGGACAAAATGGCCTTCTCTTATTTCTCCGAACGTACCCATTCTTTCCTTGTTAGGGTTGATCATTTTAAGGAGTTAAGATAACTTGTACACTTAAATCAAATGAAAAAATTAGTAACTATGTCTCCACGTGTGTTAGTAAGTGTACATACATATTTGTTCAGTTCATTTTCTGGCAGAGTGAATACATAAACTCAAATGAATAAATATAAAATAATGTTGATAGTGGAGTTAAATTTTTCAATAGTTTTAAATGAAGTCTCCAATACAAAAACCAATGTATTTTATCTTCTCACTCGCGGACTCTGGTACCATGCCCCGTTATTATTTATGGAACTGGGCATACCTCATTTCCGGCTTTACATATTTAATATAGTGCTATTCTGCAAGCTTCAATAGTAACTGGTTATCGTCTCTGGCGATGATTTTGTGAGGCGAAACAGGTGCGGTTCCGTGGGACTGCCTCTCACCCCTTGGACCTAGAAATATTTCAGTGCTACGTATTCTTCTTCTATTACACAATCGTAAAAATAGAATAAAAATAATTTGTTAATATTCTGAGATAAGCAAATTATTTTAAAAAATTACATTTTACCTCACATGACGCATTTTCATTAAAAATGTGTTTAATGTGCCCTCCCTTAAGATATGTAGTTTCTGGATCCGCTCCCAAGAAGATAGTTGAATTTTGGTCACATCAAGTGCTGTTATAACAAATAATACACTTTGAACAGACTAAAGGCTGTATATTTCTCTGTATTCTATTGAGAGGGAAATTCGATGTTTTGGAGGGGGGGACTGGTGATCTTTAGAGTACGTAAAGTGTATCAATGATGCAAACTTTTCTTTCCCGTCAAATATGTAATCGTTGTCTGGTTTATTTGCTGGGATAGATTTGCTGGTAAGTATTTGATGGTCATAATACATTTGGAACTGCTAATTTTCTATAAAGGGTTTGACTTTGTATCAATATAAGGGCTGATTTTCTCTTCTGTGAGTTACTACCCATTTTTGATCTCCATTGCTTGGTGTAAAATACCTGCGGTAATGTTTCGCTGGTGCCGATTCTGTTGATTGGCCAGATTTGCGTAAGCAGAGATCAAATTGTCTGACCAATGGCAAACTACGTCCATTGCTCTTCAGTCGCCATTCCTGGATAATTAAGAAAATACATGTTCTTTTTTAAACTAATTACGTCAATTTCAAACAACAATATGCTAATGTTTCGTATCAAATCGTTTTACGTTAATTAAAACGTTGACTTTGCAGTGCGTATAATTACATACTTCTCCTATAACTACATATAATTACATATTTTACCAATAAATACACTTTTTAAATATTTTCAAACCTTTTGTTGTACATTTCTATTGCCATTTGGTTTAACAATGAATCTTCAAGAAAACAATTCATTATCGCTAGCTGTCCAAATAGTGCTTCCCGCTGTGCAAAAATGTATTATAAAACACAAGTTACAAAATAAAAATAGATAAGTGTTACGACAAATTGTAGAAATTTTATCACCAAAAGTAATAATATTCAATTGCCAATTACTAAAATGCTTTAACAAATTTACTCTAATATATACTATGGAGTTATTAATGATAAATACCACATTTCACGGAAACTGTCAGATTAAAGTTATCAAGATATGGCCATTATGATTAATTTTAAAGGCACGTCTAACACTTACAAAAAATAATCTGATAACGGAAAGATAATAAAGACAGAGATGGAAATTACAGCGGCGGCCAGAGTAGGGCAGTATTTAAATATTTGTATTTGAAATACGTATTTGACCTATACACGTGGCAGAGCTTTTGCGGGGAAATCTTTTGATCCAATGACATTCGTTATTGTTATTTTTTCTTTGCGAAGGCATAAACAAAATTGAAATTTTGTTACAAAGTTAAGTTCAGACTGTTCCTCATAAATAGTTCAATACCTTCACTCTAATGAGACCGTAACTATACCTTCCACTTTTTTACTATATTAAACTTCTTCCAATAATATAATTTTAAATGCTCCGTCTTTCTCTCATTAATTACCTATGCTATTTATGGCCTTCTACTCGTTGCTTTCTCTACCCCAAAATCCCATTATACTACATGTTCTAATTTCTATAAAATATTGTTTCAATTCTTCTTCTTCGCGTTTGCATTTACTACGTTTCTTTCTTTGTTTTCTTCACAAAACTCATTTTATATGTCTTGTCGGTGGCTCATTTGTTTCTCATTCTTGTCACTTTTTTTTATAAAAACACAAACATCTTACTAATTTTCCACCATACTTGAGACGGTCAGAAATGACTCATCTCAATACTATTAATCATTTTATCGTTTATACCATAAATGATAGTGCTACATAAGGTGAAAACTAGAGGTGCTACAGAATGGCACAGACTTTCTCGTAGCAAATTTTTCTAATTTCCTCGATCTGTACTCGGTTTAAGGTCTTGCTCCATTCTCTGGTCAGCTGCCATCTATAGTCGCCCAAAGTACTTTTTTTTTACATTTTCTCGTTTTCGGTTTCTTAATAGAAGAGCCGAAATATTACTTTAAGAATATTAAATAACAGTAAAACCTCGTCTTAAATAGAAATTTTCATTGAAAAATTTGAAGCCGTATCTAAGAAAATAGCGATTAAGCAATACTTTGCTAAATTTGAAACCCTTTCTCACAGGAATCTATTGAGATATCGAAAAAGTTTATTTAAAGTCATTTGAAGCACTTATACGTACAAATGCAATAATGTATACAAATAGATGGAAATGTGTATATTAACGACGTGAGAGATATTGAAAAATATTATATTTGTGTAATTTAAAAAACAAAACAAAAGAATGCTCCAAAATGAACTTTACATCATATTAAACAGTGCCATTATCACTATCCGTTGCAAAAGTTTGAAGAAGAAATGTGGAGCAATTTTCGAGAGAAAGCCGTTTGAGCGTTTCTGAAATGTGGATATTTGAGCTCATTTTCCCAGAAAACTGTTGAATTTTCGAGAAAGTTTATAAGACGTTATTTAAAGCACACACTAATAAATGTCGGAAAGTGATGAAATCGCATCTAATGCAAATATTACCGACGTGAGACACACGATCAAAAAATTATATTTTTGTAATTATTGAAAAACAAAACCATTAGGCAATATGGCGTTTATGTCATCGTATAGGGTACATTGGGCTCTAGCTGTAATAAAAATTTAAAGAAAACATTTGAAGCCGTTTTTCAGAAAATCTTGTTTATGGTATTTGTTAAAATTGCAAATATTGCACCCACTATTGCACGAAAACTACTAAACTTTTCAAAAAATCTACTTGATCTTAATGAAAGTATTTACGGACAACAAATTTAATTTTAAGGAAAATTCTCTGTCTTCAATTTTGTAGTTGTAGGAAGAACCCGAAAAAATTCAAACTTTTGCAATTATCGAAAATTCAGAGTTAACCATGTAAATCGGATCCACGTCACATTTATAAGAGCATTCTACTCTATTCTTACAAGAAATTTGAAGAAAAAATTTGCAGTCATGTTTGAGAAAATTTTAAAAACGTCCGGGGGTCTTCATGTAAATTACTACCATTATTTAAAGAATGTTTATCAAAATTTCAAAGCTTCAACTAGAACCAGACGAACAAAGGTTTCTTATATTTGGAAAAAATCCTACGCATGGTTTACGCGCTAGAAGTGTTGACAGACGCACAGACGTTTTGCTTTCAATTGGTTTTTCAGCAACGAGGACCCACAAAACTGGGAGTCTGGCTATACCACGTGTTAGAGGATTTTTATCTCTTAATTTACAACTGGATTTATTCAATTTCTCGTTATCAGGGCCTGGCAATGAATTTTTTTCTGCCAAAAATCCGCCTTTTTTCGCGCAGCACTACATAACTTTCTCTATACTACATATATTACTCCGTATATACGTACGTATACGAGAATAATAGCAAAATTGATCTTATTCCAGATTGTCTTTTCATTATCTTGCGTCAGAACTCGCATACTACATGCCATTCGTCAAACACTTTTGAACGCCCTGAGTGGCAGGCCACTCTGGGCTATTCATTTCGCTTATTAGATTCTCGAGGACAGGACAGACTCTCGTTATCGACTATCGATTCTTTACCCACAACTCATAAATCAACAGGTTTTGTCCACGATGCGAGAGGGAAGAAGAGGGTACAATTGTGCCAGAATCTCCCAGAAGTGCAGCCAGAAAATGCTCACGACTTCGTACTGCGTGAGGGACATTACGTATGGGTGCCTTTTGAAAGCAATCAATTTTGAAAGCAATCGGTATTCGATTATACTTTTATTCGATTATACTTTTGCCGCTATAGCATTGCCGCTGTCCCAGCAATTACTCCGATGACACCGACGGTAACGGATTTTCGATACTAGCTAGATATTACTCATTCATTATATATTTGCAGACCGTTGCATTAGGAACTACTGTTGTTTTGAAAGTGAGAGCCTGAACAGACATCCGAGTATGCACGAATAGTGACGATGACCAACAGCATTTGAGTAATGTTGACGGCAGCTGAGACACCTGGAAAATGTCCTAGCTTTATTTTATCGTTTCTGTGATGCCTGTTTTGAAAAATATCAAATCCACTTCAGTACGCGAGAGTGCGTTCTAGCAGTAAATTAATTATAAATAATGCAGTAAACTATTCCCGCGAGGAAAATAAAAAGTTATTAATACCTTTAAAAAGACCTATGGACGGTTCTGCAGTACAACGCATTTCTCCTTTGGACATATCTATTACACAATAGTTATGTTCTTACCCGCTTCTACTCTTCTGCACCCTGAAATCAGCGGGCCCGTATTCCGCTCATCGCTATATATATATATATATATATATATATATACATATATATATATATATATATATATATATATATATAGAGAGAGAGAGAGAGAGAGAGAGAGAGAGAGAGAGAATATATATATCAGATACATATATATACATATATATATATATATATATATATATATATATATAGAGAGAGAGAGAGAGAGAGAGAGAGAGAGAGAGAGAATATCTAATCGATCATTTTCTACTGTAGACGTGCTATTCTCATTCAATCGGCGGTGACCTCATGTAAACAGATCGCAACGCTCCATCTTCATATGTAAATAGCCAGGACGAATTTAGCCGTTTTGTCTGCAGGGAAATTCTAGCGTCCTACTGATCTGATCAGCAGTTTCTCCGGTCACCACAGGCAAATGCCGGAGCAAACCCTTTCAACTCCCATGGGGCGCGCGCGGTATTTCCTTCCTCTTCCTTGTCCTACCCTCATCCTTTTTTTAACATGCTCTTATATGCATTACACTATCACACAAGTCGTTAGAACAGTCAGGAGCATAGAGCATGCTCCGACTGGGGTGGTGCACTACAGTAGAAAGAAACGGAGGCGGAATAACCCTGTAAGCCACGTACAGTTCGGCGCCAGATCTTACCAACCAGTTGCGGGGGATCATTGGTACCTTCGGGCATAAAAACTTTCACTACATTAAGGGAATTAATTACCATAGCAATTAATGTGCCCGGAAACATCAATCAATGAACCATTATTTTATGCGTAAGCTTTTATGGGAATTTACTCTATCTCAGAGCCTGAATAAGCAATTTTCTAATGGGTAGTACGAGTTTTCAAAACGCTAGGAGAATACGTGAACAACGAGTAAAGGTCCTTTTCGCTTACGCAGCAGTCTCAAAGAATCATCAGAATTGTCTTGGAAAAATATATTTTTCAATTTCCTTGCTGGGAACATTTCTAAGAATAGAAATCATAAAGCATGCGTCTAGATATGGATTAATTTAGTCCCTGGCAAGGAAGAATAAATTCTTTTTCTGCTGTGGTCATCAAACTCCCTATGAGTTGACGACCCCCAGTAACCTCCCCCCCCCGTCTCGCACCCTGCTAGATGGTCATATTCATCTCTAGAGGGCCGTATTGATCGGTTATTTCAATATTTCACTCACATAATTATATCTCAAAGAGACGATAACGTACGTCATAAGCAGCCAATTTTTATCGTTCGATTTTAGTATAAATAACCGTCTGTGAAGTATTCATTATGTAGATGGAAATAATCTTGTTAAAAACCCGTAAACATAACTTGCAACAAATTTCAATCATTGCAAATGATGTTAATCGGCGTAACCTAACTTTACCTTAAGGCGAGATCAAACATATTAACAGAATGTACACGGTAGAGCGCACGACAGCGTGCTCACAAGACGTACATTTTTTACCAAATCATCTTGCATACCGTAAGCACACACAAATTGCTACGTAGTGACAGAGGAGGATCCAGAAAGTACTTTCGGGGGATGGAGGTAGAGGCATTTTAGTTCTCCATCTCCCTTCTCAAATATTCATCCAAGAAAAACATTTAATGTGTGAATTTCTTCTTGAAATGCTGTCTCCCGGACTCAAAAGGAACACTCCTTTAGAACGAAATGCGATAAATATGCGATCAATGTTTTAAATAAATTGGGTGAACGCACAAGAAAATGTTGGCACAGAGAAAGTAGTGCCCTCCCCTGCACACGCCACTACTTGTTGACAAGACATGCACGTTTCATAGACTAATGTTCCCTAAAATGCGATTTAGTACGGCTCGAGGCGGGCCGGAAACTTAAGACGGGGCAGCACATGAACAAATCAATGTTATCTGAGCAGTCTATTCGCCAGTATTGGTGGTGGTGCTGCCCTCCGACAGATCTATTATATTTTTCGCTCACATCCTCCGCCATCCACCTGAAGTCGTTTCCGCATCCATCTTCCCCAACCGCTTTTCCTTCATTCCAAACTCCCTTATCACACGTCAGCTCCAGTCCGTGGGGAGTCGTGCCGCGCCGAGAGTCGAGAGGCTACGAGTCGGTAGATGGTCGACCGGAGTGACACATCAGAGAGGCGCCTGATTCTTGACACACGCCGAACAGCCGTATCGCCCTCACCTTGCCAGATAATGCGTGCGGCCTCGCAGGCACGCAATCTTCCGCGTCGGGCATTCCTCGCGTCACGCGCACGCGCGCATGCGTCATCGACATATCGCGCCGCTTGCCGTCTCCCGTGCCGCACTTCCCACTAGGGAACGTTTCTTGCGGGATAAATGAGAAGGTTTTTTTTCTTTTCTTTTTCTTTTTGTTGTTTTGATTGATTGATTTTTTTCGTGTTTCCAGGCGCGTCAACTGCTTCGACCATAGACTAAAGAGGTACATCTTTACTCTATGCTTCGACCATTAGTTCCGTTGGTGTAGTGCATGTTTTTTTTCTCGGGAGATGGCGATGATCTTCCCCCGCTGGATGGCGAGATCAGACGCCGACCTACCGTCTGCTAGTGGGGTTTCCCCCTAACCAGGACTCTCCCACCAGCAGGGCACCGCCCCAGCCGAGACAAGCTCTAAACTCCCGACCGGCCTCCCGGAATATGTGGTAGTGTAGTGCATGATAGTGTAAGTGTGTGTGTAATGGGAGAGGATAGGACAAGGAAGAGGAAGGACAGATCGCGCGCGGTCCGTGGCCCGTTTGGTAGGGTACTGCTCCGGCATTCGCCTGGTGTTGATCGGAGAAACCACGGAAAACTACCGATCAGAGCAGCCGGCCGCTAGAAATCTCCTCCAGACGACTGAATTCAACCTAGCTGAAAACCTAGTGTCGAAAATCCTGCCGCCGTCAGGATTCGAACCTAGGACCTCCCGGTCAGAGGCGCTGCAGTGACATCAGTTGATGCACTGAGCTACCGCTCCCGGTTTTTTTTTGTTGTTGTTTATTTTAAGTCGCATTAACAGCAGAGGTTATTAGCGACTGCATTAATTACATAATTATTACAATGCTTATTGGACTTTTACATCAATTATGATCTTACATACAGGGATACATTTTGGAAAATGTTTACATTATTACACTCGTTAAAGCAACAATTAATGGATACAACAGTATTTAGAAATATTATTACAATGGTACGTATATTACAGAGATACGGAATCGAATAGATATATGGACATAAAGATAGAAAACGCATAACAATGTATAAAGTTTAAATTAAATCTAGAATGCCTAATTTTTTACAGAAGTTTATTACCTTGAGTTGGAAAGGGTCGTTTGTTAAAATGGAGTTTAAATGTTTAGCATCAAAATAGTTGGATCTCATGAAATTATATTCGGGACATTCCATGAGGATGTGGTCAGTATTCAGAATTTTGTTGCAACAATCGCACAATGGGATTGGCTTTTTATTTATTATATAAAAACCAGAGGTTCTTAAACGTAGAGATTATATTCCTCGCCAAAAGCGGGTTGAGAATGAGGCAGTCATGTAAAAAGAATAAAGGTGTCAATGTGTGAGTGTTGTTTTCGGGCGCGTCAAATTCTGCAACCGCCATCCTTATTTTTCACTTTCTCCCTACGGAGTAGGAGAAAGTTATGTATTGCTGCGCGAAAATTGGCCAATTTTTGGCATAAAAACTTTTATTATGGTAACGGATAAAAGGATAAATCCAGTTGTTAAATTTCGAAAAAAATCCTCTATCACGTGGTGTAGCTAGAATCCATGTTTTGTGGGTCCTTTTATGATAACCCAAAAATTGAATGACGACAAAACGTACGTCCGTCCGTCTGTGAAGGTCGCTAGCGGCTAAACCGTTCAGTTGATTTTCTCCAAAATCCATATTCCCCAATCGTTCTGGCTGATGTCGTGGTCCCTTGAATTTGAAACCGACATTTTAATTTGGAGGGTACTTTACATGAAGCCCCTGGGACATTTTCCAAATGTTCAAAAAATTGGTTTCATCGTTTTTGATTAAATTTTGTTTTTGGATAGGGTGAAAAACATTTAAGAGAAGGGTGCAGGTCTCATGTTGGTTGACAACCCTAATTTTTTGAAAATTGGAACAGTTCAAAAATTTTTGGGAGACTTCCTACAACTAAGATATTGAAGATATTTTTCTCTTAATGAAATATGTACCTTAAAGATAGATTTTGAAGTAAGATCATAAACCATTTTTCGAAAATTTGAGCAATTTTTTCGTAATTTTGCGTGAAAATGGCGAGAAATTACGTGCTGTTTTAACACCTCTAGTTTTATTAATAGCTCTACGTCCCGGCTGGCCCTAGGGTGTGGCGCATCAATTACCTACCCTGACCTTGAGTACAGGTAATTGTTAAAAAAAATAAGAAAATACCAGACGACGTTTTTGTCTTGACCTGATTTTACTTCTATCTGGTAAAAAAAATTTCTAGGATTCTTTCTTTAGAATCTCAGGGCAAATAGGAAACTCACTCGATTTTAAAATTTAACCTAACGAGACTTTCTGAACAAAAACTTCTTATATTCAAGAATAGAAAAACATTGGAATACAAAACGCACATAAATTGAAAACACACCATTAAAAAGAAACAAGTCACACAAATTCACTTAAACACTTCAAAAAGAAAACACTTTCAAATACAATTAAATATTTCAAGGATTCAAAAACAAATCTTCCATAACCTTGGGATTTTTAGATAGCAAAAATGCAAATTACATTGCACTTCTTAAAGGTGACAATATTTCTCTCTTGTAATCTAACTGACCTTTTATTTCTGTTCAAGTTTAACATTTTAATTAGCAAACTTTGCTTTTATTCTGAATTTAGAAATTTTACTAGTCAGAATGCCTGCCACACTAGTTACAATTATATAAAGATTAAATTAAAAAGCTGGTATAATTAAATTTACCTCAAATTGAATGTTTTTTATAAAACGTTAGCTTGCTATTGAACAAAACATTGAAAATTTCACAAGAAACAAGAAAATTTCACTCAATTAGTCAATTCCTGTGTAATAAAATTACACACAATAATTTCTTTCCCTTTCTTAAAATTCACTCAATTACCAATGGTTCTACGGTTCTCGTATCACACAATGAAAACCAGAGACATTTAAGCAGTTAATGACTACGTTGTTATATACTGTTCAATCATTGGAAAATTCTACACTATGTTCCATTTAAAAAAAACAGAATGGCTTCCTGAATCTGTCCTGTCTAGGTTCCATTCCTCAAATTTTACTAAAAGAACCATAGACCTTACTTGGATAAGCCGGCATATTAACTTTTTGTATCACCTTCCAAAGTCTGCTTATGTGATGGTGAATCCGCAATGTGGAATTATCCCTGCCGTGAAGTACGCCTCCGGATACTGCTGTCTCAATTACCCTGCAGTGTGCAAAATAATCCTGCAAACAATTACCAGAAAAAGAACTGAATATAAATCCGGAATATCATCAGCTAAATTCCAAGACTCAGATTTAAACCAAGGAAAATGCTCCGCCCAAACACCGCATCCGTAACATGTAAGTGTAGTGGGCGATATATCTATGGAGGTGTCGGTGTTCCATCAATGCTGCAACGTGAGTTCCACATTGGCCTACACAGTCGCTTGCGGGTGTTTCCCTTCTATAGGTATCACCTCCAGCGGGACACCGCCCACACAGGGCAAGCTTTACGTTTCCGACGTGAGTAGGAGTGTAGTGCCTGTAAATGTGCATTTATGTATAAGTGGAAAGTAAGGGTCAAGAATAAGAAAGGGAAGATCGCGCGCGGTCCGAGATCCAGTTGTTAGGAGACTTTTCCGCCATATGACTGGTATTGATCGGTGAAACCGCGGCAATGTTTTTAATTAATCCCGATAATCGAACTCCTAGGCCAACGACCTCAGCGCAAGACCCCTGTTTAAAACGCCCACCTACTCCACGCAATCCTCTGCCCCTGAATAAACCGAGAGATAGACGTGTATTTGGAATATAATGATCAATCAACCTGAAAATCAAAACTGCACTATAAATCTGAGAAAATATGTAATGAAACCATTTCTATGGTTGCATTAGACATTTTGCATTAGACATGCGACGTCGTCGAGTGATTGAAACCCTTGTGAACAAACGGAAATAACCATGGTAAAAGGCAAATAATCAAAACGTAGATTTCAAAAGTTCAAAATTTTAACTATATTAAAATTTTATTTATGTTAACTACGGAAGAGCGAACATTTTTGGTGGAACTCGTTTTTCGCGAAAACGGCCAGTTTCCGGAAAAAGGAAAATTTCAATTTCGTGCGCTTTTTCTCAATTCCAAGGGTCCACAATGCAATGCTGTACGTGATTTAATAAATAAATCTCGTGTGACTGGCTCAGTTCACAATGCACCAGGAGCAGGGTAAACCTAGAATTTTAACAAACGACATATTGATGAAATCTCAGGTATGATCCTGCGTAGCCCAACGAAATCATATCGAAAATTAGCGTAAGAATCCAGTGAACCTAGAGGTAAGTTGATATTGCATAAAGCTTTAAAAGATCTTCATTTGTATCCCTATAAATTTAGGGTGGTTCATGAATTAAAAGAAAGTGATTACGATGTAGATGCAGTGGTTCCAAAGATTTATTAATAGACATGGTTTTGATATTTTAAATAAAACTTTCTTTAGAGATGAGACATGGCTTCATTAGTCTGGTTATATCAACTCTTCAAAATTCAAGGATTTTATCTTCTCATAATCACAAGGCAATAAGTGAAACACTATTGCATTTGTAGAAAATACGCAATTCACCAGAACGAAGTTCTATCTTTTTCGACAGTGAACTTAGAGGTCTACTATTCCCAAATAATTTTCAAATTTATTATTCAACTGAATGAAGTAGAAATTGAATGGTTTTTATCAACAAGACTCCAGCACATTCAACCAAACTTGCATCCTTACTTGCAAGTGGAAGTTAATTTTTTGGAGAGAGAATAAAAACTATAGGACTCCGGTCACCACAGTCTCCTTAAATCGTCAATAGGACGATTTATTTCCAGGGTGTCAAAATCTGCTGTGTACTAAATCAATTTCAAAACAATTGATGAACTTAAAACAAATGTGATTAAGTATGCGGTGGCAGTCGTAGTCGTTAACATAGAAACTTTTATCAATGTTTTCGACAATATGTGCACAAAGAATTGAAATATACTTTCAACAACGTGTACAAGACTTCCAACCTCTGCTATGATTGTGTGAGTACATAATTTGTTTTCTTTTGTTACAAGCTGCAGCTCGTAATACCAACATAATTTCTGTTACTAGCACTCTCACCAGCATGCTGCCACCAGAGGCGTATCTAAGTATTCAGGCGCCCCTAGCAAGCAGAGATTTGGCGCCCATCTCAAGAAACTTCATATTAGGCTTATTATTTTTTTAGTTCGTCTAAGTTCAATTATGTCGTAACACTTGGAAAAAGGATTTTTGGTGGTCTTATAGCGAAGAACTCAAAAATATTAGATTGTCGTAAAAACAATTATTAGATTCACAAAAGTTAGCACTCGGTGGAAGTAAATCAACTAGTCTGATTCCACTTTGTACGTGTACGTCAAACAGATTTACAAGAATATCTTGACCGAACAGACAATAAGATAATGCGCACCGATAATAAGATAATCATCGCCTTGGTCTTCGTTCGAAGTGCTTCCTCGGGAAAGCCAACATGAGAGGTGTCGCGTTTCCTTCGGGGTATACTTGAGTTTATTACGCTTTCACAATAAAGAAAACCTTCATTAACAGTCGTGGAGAATATTTGACTTGTCAAAAAATGCGATTAATTTTATGCCATGAAATCTGTAGTCAAAATACGGCTTCATTTAAAAAAAGTTGCTCTCAATAATAGTATATTTCTCGCGAGGGCGCCACCGGCGCCCGAGCCTTTGTAAGTTAGTTTTCATGGCGCGGAGAGGGGCGAAAAGTGGACGAATAGTTCGACTTTTTGCCGCGCTCCTAGCCGTGAAAAAGAAATTGTATGCGTCCTAGAGAAAAGTTTATTTTATTTTATAATTTGTGTAAAACTTTAATTCTCTAATTGAAAATTACTTTTTTCTTTTTTAAATTAATTTTTAACTTTTTTTCCTTCAATGCCGAATGCTAAATTGCGCCCTTTGTGAGTGGCGCCCATGCCACGTGCCATGTCTGCCATACCGTAGATACGCCTCTGGCTGCCACCACACTTTTCTTGCGCAATGTATATTTTAATTAATTGATTACTGTTTCCGGGCGCGTCAACTCCCATGGCCATCATTAGATCCGTTAGTGTAGTGCATGATTTTTCACGTGAGGTGGCAGTGAGATGCCGTTCTACACGTCGGCTGTCAGGGTTTTCCTCGTTCAGGGGTCTCCACCAATGGGGCACCGCCTCAGCCAAGAAACGCTCTAATCTCCCGACTGATCACATGATATGTGTGGTAGTGTAGTGCAGTGCAGTAAATGTAAGTCTGTATGAGTAAGAGGAGAGGATAGGATAAGGAAGAGGAAGGAAAAGCCACGCGCGGTCCGTGACCTGTTCGTTGGGATACTGATCCGGCGTTCGCTTGGTACTGATCGAAAAAAAAACAAAAAAAACTACCGTTCAGAGCAGCCGACCGCTAGAATTATTCTTCAGACAGCAGCTGAATTCGAACTAGCTCCCTGGCAAGTGTCAAATATACTCCACAGTCGGGACTGGAATGATAGGACCTCAGGTCAGAGGCAGCAGTAATGCTAGTATAGTTCAGCAGTATAGCTCTGAAGAAGGCCACAACAAGATGGCCGCAACGTCAGCTCCATCGACCATGATGCGGTTAATCCCGGACAACCAAGAATTCATTTGCTTTAGTTGTTTATCCAAAAGAATTCTCGCGAGCGGCACGGCGCAGTGCTGCGTGACGGTTCGACACCTGTTTCGCCCGGTCCAGCGGCGGAGGGGGCGGGGCGGAGGGGTTAGTGGAGCAAGGCCTCCGCGCGGCGCCGGGGGGGGGGGGGTCGGTGCCTTGGAGCGCGATTGACAGACGGTTGGCCGACCCGGCGGGACAGCTCCAGCAGACCGCACGTCTGCCCGACGTCGCCCACAATGGCAGGCGACAGCGTGAATGACGCAGTGTTGACGACCAGCGCTTGCGGCATGGGAGCGATTTGTGAGGTCGAGCGATGTTCCTTTTTTTCGCTTTCTTTCTTTTTGATTCTACAACAATCGAATACTTTCTGCCTGAATGGTGTCTTAAGACGTACAGGAACGATTCCCGAAGCACAGCCTGCGCGTAGCAATTCTTCTTTTCCTTTCATTTCTTTCCATTCTCCCGCCGTCAATGAAATTCTTTCTGTCTGTACAAAACAAATACATCTTGAGATGACTTGGAATCTATTTGTAACGAAATGCTTTTCCTCCTACCAATTAAATGAATCCCGCTTGTAAACATGAGGGTTCCTTCGGGGAGAATTACATCGTCTGCTTAAAAACACAGTTCGTAGAGTGACGTGATCTGTTACTGGTGTTGCTGTTTCTAATTTAAACACAATGTGCAAGGAACATGCAATACTTGCAAGCAGTATCTTCAGCCAAAGTTTGCTTCTCTGCCGCTTGATAACGCTGAGCGTTTATGGTCAAGTGCAGAAACACTTCGTACCCGTAAGTAAAGTGTACGCGAAGCAGCAATTAACGTTCTCAAGGAATTTTAAAACATGTGTGAAAATTATCCATTATCTGAAAAGGGAATTAATCTCCCGCGTGATAAGCGACACGAGATATCTCTCTAAATACTTTGACAATGCGTCTCTTACTACGTCAAAACTGAAACGCAAACTCGAAACGAGGTTGTTATCATTAACCAAATAGTGTCTGAATTGGAACTGCATGTAGCGCCCGTTCATTATCGTGCTCGTGTTAAGAGGGGCATTGTTGAAGCTATCAGGTAGCATTTGTTTGCAAGTTTTATCGTCGAATTACTAAGTTGCAACATTGAATTGCTAGAGCCCTCCAAAGAGTCAAACCATTGGTTATACACACATTTTTAAATAAAAAGTAGTAAAACCGTTAAATTTAGCTGCATATGCCCTGACAAATTCGATTTGGACACCGGCAAAGGTGGTTCAAGGCATCAACTGATGTCATTGCAGTACCTCAGACGGGAAGCACTGGGTTCAAGTCACGACGGTGGCAGGATTTTCGACACTAGTTAGACAGCTATAGGTCGAATTCAGCCGCTGTCTGGAGGAGAATTCTACCGGCCAGCTGCCCTGATCGGTAGTTTTCCGCGGTTTCTCCGATCGTCACTAGGCGAATGCCGGAGTAGTAGCCTACCAAATGGGCCAAGGGCCGCGTGCGATCTTTCCTTCCTCTTGTTTCTCCTATCATCACCCCTTACTTATACACACACACACACACATGCACTACAGGCTAAGAGACCAGTTTGGAGCTTAGAGCTTAGAGCTTATCCCGGTGGGCTGTGGCTGTGCCCCGATGCGGAGAGATAACTGGCCACCCTCTACTATTCAAAAATGTGTAAGTCTCATCCTGGGTGAAATTAAATTTGAAGTTTTACGTAGTTCAATGCAATAATATTAATTATAATTTTCCGTATTATATGAAAGAAATTTTGTTAATTACACACACAGTGTAGTTCAACACTTTCAACACATTCTCGATAGTTTTATCTTTACTGCCTAGTACTTTTAATAAAACTAGTGTGCTAAAACAGCACATACTTTCTCGCTATTAATAATAATAATAATAATAATAATAATAATAATAATAATAATAATAATAATAATAATAATGTCTTTATTAATGGCGAGGCTCAGGTTATAGGGCCTGCTCTTCCGCCTAACCACTGAGTCTACATTGATACAGAGTAGTAACATATAAGAGGAGAGGGGAGGGAAATCTGTACATTTACGTCTGGGAGTGCAAAACTAGGGACCATCCCGGCATACACCTTAAGCGATTGAGTAAACCCAGAAAACCTCAATCAGGATGGCGGCTTAGGGCCGAACAGCATTATGGTATAGAAATGGAAGAAAAGAGAAAAATGAGAGATGGCAATCATAAATGAAAATGAAGTAGAAAATACGAACGAGAAAGAAGAAAGTAGAGAGATTAAAGGGGGGACAAACTGTACATTTATGACTGGGAGTGCGAAGCAAGGGACCATCCCGGCGTACGCCTCCAGCAATTGAGTAAACCCAGAAAAACCTCAATCAGGATGGCGGCTTATGGCCGAACATTAACATAGAAGAATATGGTATGGATAGTAGTGAAGGTGAAGAGATGAGGCGTTTAGAGGAAAGGGTCGTAAAGACATAAATGAGGAAGACTGTGAAGGAAAGGGAAGGAAGAAAAAGCGAAGAAAAGGAGGAAGAAGTAGGTGGAAAAGTAAATTTTTTCCAGAAGCGGTACAGAAATGTTACGTTTGGTATACATTAGCACTTTACATAAATATACAAACATTTGTAACAGCAGAGAAGCACAATAGTATCTAAGTTAATATTACAAGTAATTTAAAATATAATATTGACAGTATTAATGACAGTAGTAATGACAGTAGTAATGTAAAAGTACAATAGGATATAAACATCAATTGTAATTATTATTAAGGCCAATATATTGTAGATATGATAATGATGACAATACAAAATAGCTGTAAGTATTTTAGCATTTATTTGGAGCGTGGCTAATCTCTTTTAAATATTTTATTTGAACAATTTTATTAGGATACACAGAAAATACGTGGTTGTTAATCATTTAGATGGAGTGAGAGGGAGTGAAAAATGAGAATAGAGTTGTGAGGTATGGGGTGGAATTTTGGAATTAAAGAGTGAGGAAAGTGTGGCGTTTAGGGGGGCGGTGACCGGGTGCTTGGTAGTGGGAAAAGTCTGGAGGATGAAGAGATTATTAATGGATACGTAACACTATTTATACCGCAATTTATCTCCCAATTAACACGTCACAGTAATAAGTTTTTGTAAAATTCATTACAAATCGTAGAACACTAGATGCGGGCTCCTCGGTTTGTGGTCAGAAGACTCACAAAATCTTACGCGAAAACACACATTACACGAAAAACAAGAGGCAAACCACCATGGTCAAGGCGAAACTCGCACCTGACACCCTTCGGACCAAGGTGTTGAGTCGACGCTCTAACCAACTCAATCATCCACATCCACGACAATTATGACTGCGTTTCATACAGCTAAATCGCCTTCTAGCAATGAGTTGTAATTCACAGAAACGAACAAAGAAATATGAAATAATGAACAAATTCTAACTTACGTAGATCCAACTGCCTGGAATCACATCTGTTACGTTCACCAAGCACAGGAAATTCGAGGAGGGTGACAATGTTTGACGCCTAATTACACATACAGCTACTCATACTTTCGAATGATTCAACATGACCTTATTTGAAGATGTTTTTGATGAACACATTTTATTAAGAAAAATGTTTATCTTCACAATTGTAGTAGTTGGTCAACACTGAATGTTTTTAAAATTTTTGCAATTTTGAAAATTCAAACTTTTCAACGAGCATGCGACTGGCATCATTCTCTTAAGCATCCTATACGCTATCTGAGGTCAAGATTTAATCAATTTTTCCCCTTTTTTGAGAAAAAATTGTTTAAACTGAATTAAAAGTTACCAATATTTCACGCAAAATTACTCAAAAAGTACTTAAATTTTTGAAACATTATGCATGACTGTATTTCAAAATATATCTGTAAGGAACAGATTTCATCAAGGGAAAATATTTCTATCTTTAA
Source organism: Teleogryllus occipitalis (assembly GCA_011170035.1). Taxonomy (NCBI): domain Eukaryota; kingdom Metazoa; phylum Arthropoda; class Insecta; order Orthoptera; family Gryllidae; genus Teleogryllus; species Teleogryllus occipitalis. The sequence goes on from BLKR01003294.1 coordinate 67,603, forward strand.
AATTGTTGTTCACAGACGGACAGACGTTTTGCCACTACCTCACCTCAATCCATTTTTTGGTATCAAGGACTCCCAAAACATGGATTCTGGCTACAAATACGTGTTAGAGGATTTTTTCTAAATTTAGCAACTGGATTTATCCACTTTTTCATTACCAAAGACCGGCTATAAGAGTATTGTCAGTTTTTCTGCCGAAGATTGCCCGCTTTTTTCCCGCAGCATTCCATAACTATCTCTCTAAGACTATCTCTCTAGAACTATCTTTCTATACTGCTGGTAGACATTTTTGCAATTACTGAGCAAAAATATCATAAGGTAAGAAACTTCTCTTATTTCACTTTCAAATCTATCCATTCAGAATTACTACCTCAAAATTTCGGTGAACTAGGGATGAACTAATGCACAGACAAAACACTTGCTTCGAGTATGGACCCAACTATCCTTTTTCAACAAAATTTTATATCAGGTCTTAAATATATAAATCTATCGTAAAGTTAAATTGTTAGATTTCAAATGGTGTGGTTTATTTTTCATATTACTTCTGATTACGAATAAAATTTCAAATTTGTTAGAAAGATCCAGAGTTTGCTCATGTTTGGAGTCCCTTAAATGGAAAAAATGTGTAGCAGTAATTCTTCTAATACAATAAATAAATGAAATGAAACCAATTTTAAACAAATTGTTAACATTTTTAGTTCCACGACAGATGAATGGCCATTGTCTGTCGCCATGCACAGCATTACACCAACAGCATAAGATTTGGCGTGATGCGAATGAGCATTCGCAGAGTTGCGATGTACAAAATAAAGTACTCGGTCCTTGAGTGGCTCATCGAGGCGAGTTACAGAGCTGGTCACGTGCTCCAGAAGCCGTTAGCATGTCCGACGGCAGCGGGCACGGAGTAGAAACCGCAACATTGAACATCAGTCGCGAAATAAGGACGCGCAGGAGAGGTGTCGTCAAGGCAACTACATTGTAAATAACGCATTGTCCATCGGTTTTATTACAATAATTCGCGTGTAATGGACATAAAAAAGTGTGAAAGGTACTTGAATACGCCTACACATGCTTAATGGGAAAGAAAACATGAGAATAACTGATTAGTTGAATTGAAAATAACGTCGTTGACAAGATGAATTTTCCTCCATATTTTAAATGTTTTTCGTCATATAATTAACTGTTGCATTTTTGTAATAATTATACCTTTTGTCTTGAACTTGCAGCCACCAATACCTATTTACTTTTAATCGTTTTATTAAAATTCTTGAATACACGTAATCTTAGATGTACAATTGTCGATTGTTTTGGTGTCCGATTATGTAATTCCAATTGTTAGGAATGGGGTTACAAGTAGAACAAGATTTGGCGGTTTACTATTTTACAGGGTTGACTTAAGTTCTTAATATCTTTTAAGACATGTAAACAGCGTGCCTATTGCTAGTACTTCTTAGTATGTATATTCAATATTAATGCTTAACTCTTATTTATTTATTTATTTATTTATTTATTTACGTCAAAAAACAGTTAAAAACTGCGTATGACGGGCTATGGGGAAAAGTGAATTGTGTGCACATTTTCAAAATTCTGTGATCCCTACACTAAATCATATACTACTTAAGTTTTGAATTAATATAATACCAAAATTAATAAACTTCCAAAACATTTATTTTGATGCGTTTTTAAATACATTTTTCTGAAACGTGTGGCAAAGAAAAAATATTTCTCAGACAGATAAGCACACCTTCCTTTAAATAGCTCCTTTATTAACAACACAGTTATTTCAATGTAAATAGCGCCCAGAGCTATATTCCCATCTCTAGGTGTCGTTCAAATTTCACTCTTTGTTGGCCACTCCTTGGAGAAGAAAGCGATTTGGCAGCAGTTTTTGCCTATGGTTCTCTCGTTTCCTTTGACTCTCATTCTAGCATCTTCTCAATCTTCAACCCTTACCGGCCGAGTTTAGCTAATTGTCGCTGTCTCTGCAGCGACCCAGTGGTTCAAACTCCGACGGTAGTGGATTTTCTACAGCTGTAGCTATACTCATTTTCGCGCCATGAAGGCACAATGGGTTCTTATGAATAATGTTATTCTTACGGAAGAATCTCGTGCACTGCCAAATCGATTGTTGCAAAAGGAAGTAGAAAAAACATAGTCCTTTAGAGAAAATGACGGGGAACACGATGGTAATCATGAAAAATGTGTCATTCATTTGATTTTTAAATAAAATAATGAAAACTGGATTTCTGCGAACTGATTTTTAAACACCTTTTCATTCAGACCGTTAATTGGTGGAATTATTTTGGAAAACTTCGATACAATATTTCAGTTACTTAAACTGAAGGGAAATGCTTTCATTTTATCAATATGTCAAAATGTGTGTCTTTAAAAAAATGACTTGTCAACGAAAATGTGTGATTTTTTAATTTGAAATATGTCATCGCTGGGATATTTTCGTTCTTGAAGCCCAATTAAAAACTTCCAGCGACAAAGTTTTGAGTAAAATGATGAAATTATTATCTATTATCACCCAAGGTCTTCTGATGTATTACTTCTGTGTGTTTGATGTTTATTTTAAAGTCGAGCCGCGCGCGACACGAGGAGACGACGTGAATCTCGACCATGGTGGGCTAGACGGGACACGCGACGAAAAGACGAGGCACATACAGAATGCGTTACCCATAGGGCTGAAAGGAAGTGTTTGTGTATATGATATCATCAGCGGAAGGGACCATCCAAGTCAATACTCGAATGATCGCGAGAAGCCCTTTCGAGAATTTTATCTTGCTGGTTATTCTGGACAGTCGATTTGTGCTAGTGGTTGGTACTTGTGATTTTTGCTAGTGAAGATGGTGGTCCGTAATTTAGTGAATCGTATCGGTCAATTTTAAGAGATCTAAATGGATCGCAGGGAAAAGGGTGAAATAATTAAAAGTGGTAAAAAACATTTTCAAAATATTCGAGAACTAAAAAGGAAAACATCCAAAAACGGAGTCAACTGTTTCAATGAATTTTGCAAAGCAACAGGGATCAGCAGACATTCCTTCTTTAGAACGAAAATGGTAAATGATAATGAAGAAATACCTACCCCGAGAAAAATAAACTGGACTGAAGTATAAAATCAGTAGGGAAAAGAAGTTCGTCGATTATGTACGTATGGTATGTCTCAAATTCCATGCGTTTATATTTTAACACATTCCTGCTACAATCGTGTATTTAATGAAAGATGTTAATGATAAACATATACCAAATTTCATATATTCTACATTTTATCGCTTAGAATATAGAAATGGGATTTGAATTGGGAAAGTGAAAAAGAAAAGAAGACAGAAATGATACAATAATGTGCCGATATTTATCACTACAAGAAATGCAACAGTTTAGAAATGAGAAAAGGAACATAATGTACTACGATGAAAGTTGAATAAATGTTGGTTATAGTGTTTTATTAACTGCGTAAATTCATTGATCAGTATTTGATGAAACAATCATCATTCAGAGATTTTTTTCGTTGAATATGAGATTCTCTAAAGGGTCTCTTTGTATAGGTATTTACGATTGTGTTTGATATTTACGCCAATAAAAAATATTATGGCAATAATAATAATAATAATAATAATAATAATAATAATAATAGGAAGTGAGGAAATAAATGTTTTTAAAAATTAGATGCATGGCTTGAGAAATGTAGCCGTGATTTTGATGACTTTGGAGCGACCGGGCAAGCGAACGTGTCGCGTTGGCAACAACGCGCGGATTCTCCAAAACACCCATTGCGCCTTCACAACGTGAACAGCAGGATACATAGCTAGGTCGAATTCAGACGCTGTCTGGAGGAGAATTCTAGCGGCCGGCTGCTCTGATCGGTAGTTTTCCGTGGTTTCTCTTATCAACACCAGACGAATGCCGGAGCAGTACCCTAACAAACGGGCCACGGACCGCGCGCGATCTTCTCTTCCTCTTCCTCTTTCTATCCTCACCCCTTACACGCATCCACTTATTCGCACTACCACACTTTCCCTGCGAGTTTGAAACGGATATTTTGATTGTTAGGGATACTTTACATGATATTTCAACTACATTTTGAAAATTTTCTCAAATTAACTAAGCGGTTTTTGATTAAACTTTGTCCTCTGCTAACGTAAATGACGCTGGTGTAATTTTCATTTAATTTCCAGCTTTTTCGTAAATTCCAAAATTTTACTTCTTACAACTTCAGTATTGAAGATAGTTTTTCCTGAATGAAATATGTTGTTCAAAGGCAGATCATGATGTAAGGCCACGTACAATTTTGCAAATGTATGGGTAGGCTTTGCGTTGCCGTCATCAGCGTTCGTCGACACCGCGGGTCCTCACAGCTCGTCCTCACCGCCCACTTCACTTCCTGTCCTCACTTCCCGTCCTTAACGCTAGTTCACACTGCCCGTCCTCACCGCCTGCCTTCTCTGCCCATCCCCCTGCCTATCTTCGCTGCCTTTGTGACGTCATAATGTCAATCGTATGTTCTCAACTACAAAACTGCTTTTGGAATTTATTTCCCAAATCAATTTTGGTTATTTTATAAATTTATGATGCTGATATACAAAAAATTGCGTGTGCAACTCATTCATAATTTTGCTTTATTGCTTTCAAACAAATTTAAAAACAAGCTCCTGACGTCGCTCGTTTTCAAAACTTGTACTTAAGAAATAAAGCATCACATTATAAACTAGTTGCGTCATACTATTACTATGAATACTATTTTAGGCTCCCTCTGAGATCTCAGAATATATTCCTAAGCCTGTCCTAAGCCTTCCTAAGCCTGTCCTTGGCTGCCGTTTTTATTCACTGACGAAAGGCATCATTTAGATTTAATGCAAAAACATTTCTCACAATAATGATTTGGTGCATGAGATCGGTAAGATATAAAGCATCCTTTAATCTTATTCCATGTCAATTCTATACACGGGTCTTCCTTCGAAATCAAATACGTACGACAAATTTAACTATTGTGAGAAGGTTATAATGACGAAGAATGAGAAGAAGGTTATATTACGCAAAATAAGGCTAGAGGTCGTTAGGTCTAAAGATATTTGGTCTAATGACAGAAGTTCTAATTTTTAAAGTCTAAAGTCAGAAGGTCTATGAAAACAAGTCTAATAAAAATTTGTCTAATTTTTAAAAATGTCTAATAATATTTGGTGTAATTATCAAAAATTTCTAATAAACTTCGGTCTATCGGACACGAATGTCTAATCTACTATGCTGCAACAGAAATAAGTAACAAAATGTGGTTCACATATCATTAGATCAGTACGTTATTGTCTGAAATGAAATCACAATAATAATGATACCCTTTAATTCAGGAAGAACGTAATGTACATAAAAAGAAACAGATGTAAAAAAAACAGTCTTCATTTTCGGTGGTTGGTGGAGTATGGAATTTTAATCTGTGGCTCAAAGACCGAAGGTATAAGTTGATATCATCAGAACTTTATAATTTTGGTAATTTGCTACCATTCGCTCCACTTGTCTGTGATTAATTTTGAATATCTATTAGACACCTTTGTATACCTATTAGACTTCTGTGTTTATGTCTCTTAGACCTTATTAATTGAACCTTGTAATTGTAGACCTCTTTTGGTATTAGATCCGCTGTCGCGTAGACCTTATGTCGTATTAGACCTGGTTCGCAATAGACGTCCTGTTCATTTGTCCTAACAAGTATTAGACCTTTTGTCCGTGGACGTAACGGTCTGGAACCCAAAATAATTCAATATAGCTGTTACCCAGGTCAGACTCTTTACTCCTCGTAAACAAAGGATTCATTTACACCTTGTTTCTACTAGTTGGATCAATAATTAAACGAATTAACAGAAACAAACAAACATGAAACCAAACGCGTTATCTTCCATACGTTCGTCAATCGAATTACACGCAACTTACATGTCAACCCCCAAGTCCAAGTTGCTTCGATCTACAGAGTTGGTCAGAATCGGAATTATTCCCTGGAAAAACTATGTGGTGAGTTATGTCGAGGTCAAGACATTTGCGGTCGCGGGTCTTACGACGACCTTCAGTATTAGGTGGCGACGGTGACAATGCAGATGGAGATGACAAGGGACGTGGTGATGCCGATTGAGACATCGGAGGCGCCCTGGGCGTGGTTCTATGTGAAGCAACGACACTTCAGACTGTGACGTCATGGAAAGAATATTTCGCACAGTGCCAACGCCCTCTGAATAGAGAACGCCCCTCAACTCTGGGGCCGTGCGTTTTGTGGTCGAGATTAAACTCATTCGGGTACTCATTTCAGTCCCTTTTTAAAAGCTAACAAATCAGTTATTTCGAAAAGACCACATGTCAATTAGGTTCTCGGGAAGCGCAAGTTGTAAAACGTCACATCTCCGGAGACGTGGCCTGTAATATAACTATAAATAAATTTATAGTTATATTATAGCAACGAACAATGTCTATGTGACACTCAACATGAAACAAATCTAAAAGAATACTATGAATCAAATAGTGAGCTTAGCTCATTTTTTGCAAAGATTGTAGATATAGTCTTCTAGAAGTAACCAATTCAAAAAACAATACTAAAATTAGAATTGGCGACAGGCCGCGTTTCATGAACAAACAAGGCATACATTTTCAACAAACACATACAAGTAAGGTTTTAGAAAATGTATTAGTTGCAAGTTCGAAAGGGTGTATCCCAGGTATAACCCAGTTTCCAGGCCCGACGCTGAAAGATTTCAATCACCAGGTGCCGAACTATGTCGGTCGATAACACTTCCCGGTGGTTCTGAATGATTGTTTCCGTGGCTTCGATTGATTGCAAGAGGAGGCTCGAGTAACGCCTTAAATGAACCGCATGCGATCTTTCCTTCCCGCGACCTTTTTTAAATTTTTATTTCTAGTTCAATTTTTACAATTTTTCAGGGTTTTGAATTAAAGATATATTACACAATTGTTTGGCAAAATGCCAGCGATTTACATATTAGGAACGACATTTTTTACCAATAGTCGAATAATTATGATTTTCAATATATTATTTTATTTTAATTAAGTAATATGTTCAAAAATAAGATACATTTATTTGAAAAGATTTGGAATACATCTATTTTATTTTTCAACCGAGTCATGTCTTTCAACCTTAGCGACCTTCTCCTTATGAACCATCATCTCGAAAGACTCCTGTTAGTTCTGCAAGTAAGACTGTCAGGCCAAACCACGTTCGATGATTCGTATACGTAGGTACGTATACTGTATGACTTACGAAGAGAAAGGTTTATAGGAATAGATATGTGTGTTTTCTGTGAGATTTCAATGAGTTTTAAATTTTCATTGTTACATTTCTTGTAATTTTAAAATGTATGTTTCAGAATGAATGGTTTTGCTGTGTATTCCACAGAATTTCTGAGTTTCATGCTGAATGATAGTGATAAGTACTTGTATATGACTGTTGTGTGCACTTCTATGGACTTTTTTAGTAATATGAGTTTTTTAATAGTAATTTTCTGTGAAACTCCTCTGAAATTTTGTATACGTTGTATAATATCTGTTTAAAAAAGAGCAACCGCTTTTCATATTTAACTTGGTAATTGTATTTTTATTGTATTTGCTAGTTGTATTTCGTAACTTTTGCCTTTTCTTGAAAACTCTTAAAATGCCCATATTTTTTTAAAGGTTGGTTTATTTGATATTTGATGATTGATGAGTAACAACACCTATAAAATGAATGGACTACGATTTGACTTTTATAGTAATTTTCAAATTTGATTTATCGTATGTTAATACATAATTTTACTTTCTCACTACGGAGTAGAGACAAAGTTATGTAATGCTGCCCGAAAAAACGGCGTATCTTCGGCAAAAAAACTTATTTCCGGGACCTGGTAACGAAAAAGTGGATAAATCCAATTGTTAAATTAGAAAAACACTCTTCTAATTCGTGGTGTAACCAGAATTCATGTTTTGTGGGTCCTAGATAGCGAAATATCGATTGATGGCAAAACGTCTGTCCGTCTGTTCGTCTGTCTGTCCGTCCGTCTGTGAACAAAGCTAGCAATCGTTCAGCCAATTTTCTCCAAAATTGATATATCCCAATCGATCTGGCTGATGTGGCGACCTTTAAAATTTGAAACCGATATTTTAATTTTGGGGGGTAGGTTACATGGAGCCCCTGGGACATTTTCTAACTTTTCAAAAAATGGTTCCATCGTTTTTTATTAAATTTTGTTGTTGGATAGTATAAAAACGTTGTAGAGAATGGTGCAGGTCTCATGATCATTAGAAACCCTGATTTTTCGAAAATTGCAAAAGTTAAAAATTTTTTCGGCGTCATAATGATAGAGATTGTATCCCTTAATGAAATCTGTTCCTTAAAGATTGCTTTTGAAATAAGGTTCTGTTCAATTTTTCGAAAATCTGAGTACTTTTCGCGATATTCTGTGAAAATACAGGCGAGAAAGTACGTTCTGTTTTAGCACCACTATTTTGTTCTTAAAAAGACTATTCCTTTGATTTTACGTTTTTCTGTGCAGGGCTTAGGTGTTTTCTATCTATGTCTTAGAACTTTAAATTTTCTTTTCATGTATAAAATGATTCCCACAGTTTTCATTTTATGATTCCTTATCGATTTTAATGGCATCTTCTTTATACTTTCTCGCCGCACGTCCCAAGAAGAGAAAGTATTGTAATCGTGCGCCGGAATTTGGCGATTTTTTCACAGAAAAACGTATTGTCGGACCCTAATAACGAAACAGTGGATAAATCTTATTCCAATGTGCAGTAAATTACTTTCTCCAACACGCTGTGTACCGAGAATTATTGACACTGAAAAATCGATTGATGGCAAAAGGTCTGTCTGTTCGTCATGTCTCTTTGTAGTCAACCCTAGTGCTTGAATAGTTGAATCGGTAATTTCCAAAATTAATTTTCCCCCATCAATCTATTTGAAATCAAGCGACTGCAAGTTTGAAATGAAATTTTATGGATATGTTTATTTTTGGGAGGTACCTTACCTTACGCAATATCATCCGCAATGAAACCCCTTTGGTTTTTATCACAAAGCTTAAAATCGTTTATATCACTTTAAAAAATAAAATGACAGAAAAAAATACAGCATCGTCATAAACAGGGCCAAAGCTAGGATTTTATGTATGAGGGGGGATAAGGGAATAAAATTGTAGTTTCGAGCAGACGATGTTTTTTACAAAGAATTTTTCATTCAGGCTAAATTTTAAATTTATTTTACTTTTGATTTATGGCAATTTACAACGTGGTCACTATAGATATTTTAATGATTTTCATTACAAGAGAAAATGAGTAAAAACTATTTGCCATCGTATTTGGGGGATATCTGAAGCCCCTTGGTCCCCATTCCCCGTTAAGTGCGCAACGGATCATAAACACTTCCCTGTAATAATCACTAGCCGGAGACTGAATTCCGGAAGCCCATGCTGTTCCCGACAAACGACTTCTCCCTTCCCAACGCGCTCCGTTTCGGGTCGCTCGTCAAGGTCAGTTAAGTGCGAACTGTTCTCCGTATCTAGCTTATAATAAAACGACATTCTATTATTTTGAAGCGGGTTTGGTTCAAAGTGAAAGCTATGACGGGCACCGCAACTTAGAAACCTCAACGGGAGCTGGATACCCCGCCTTATGCATTCCATCGCGTTATGTCCATAGGTTAGAATGGCACGGCTACGCGGTACAAAGCAGTGTGTGATTCGACTACTGTGGAGAATTTTAACCTGGGGAGTGAGCAAAATTTTTATTGACATTTCTGGGTCACTTACCCTCGGGAATTATAGCTACCAAAAGGGACCTCTAACTTCAAACATAATGTAATCAGTAATATCTATGGCTCCATGAAATAAGACAACTGTTTACTAAACATGCAAGATTAGTACACCATAATACTCTTAATAATTCTCTACATTTGTGTGCAATAAGTTAAATTTATTTCTGAGTATTCGGCCCATATATACAAGTATTTACGAACATAATGTAAATTTTATAAAACCGTAGACTCCAACAATGTATTGTATGATTAAAAACGTTATCAAATGATTTGAGATCATTTATAACATCATTTACGTTGAGCAGTGCATTTACGCCAGGAAATTAGTTCAAAATATCACAGGATGGCAAGTTATGTACAACATTTAATTAATAATGAATAAATTTCCATTTATTTAACAGATACTTATTTGATATATCAACCATTCAGAATATTAACAATTACGAATTTCATTTATTACGCATGATTTAACAATATAAACATAACTTAAAAATAACTGAATATTCAAGTATACTTATTGTTCTACCAATTCATTCTTTATTAAGAAGCCGATGCGTAAGTCTTTAATTCATGCAATGGATGTATCCTCCGCCACCATTTTGGGGGAATAAGTGAGTAAGTTACGTACAAGTACCCGAATCGTCTGACGCACGTATTGCATATGCTATTTTAACATGTGCGCCAAAGATGTTTCGCCCTCACTTCATAATGTTTCTCTCGCGCTTAGTTAGAATGATTAAAATAGCTGTTTCGCACACGGGAAACGAAAACGAAAAACCGTGTTTCGCGCACGGCGCGCTAAAAATTAATTTCTTCACTGCTGTACAACATTTTTCTGACTGTTTTAGCTCGGAAGCGAACTCCTCATAAAGTTTTTCGTCCGTATTACAGTGGTATGTTGATACACAGTACCCGCATTAACAACCACCTATTTCTGTCATTCATATTTGGTGTCCTTTGAAGGTATTGGTTAGTAATAATGAAGATAATATGTACCTTTTCTCGTCTCGTTGCCGCCGTAGTCAAAAGTTGTCCCCTCCTGTGATATGTGTTGATGATTTACTACCATTTAGCAGCAGTAATAAGCTCGTGTCACATCATAACTCGGCCACTTCGTTTTGTGCCGGCACTTCAACGCGACTTCGCTGTGTGGATGATACGCATCTACCACCACCAGCGGAACCTTCTCCCCAGTGGCCTTGAAATATTTAATTTCTTTGGGCGCGAAATGTGGCTGTTCTAGTGGCGGAGCGATACACCTGTTCTGCACGACCTCGGAAGGTTCCATTTCCATTATTGAAAGAGGTGTGGAGGTTTGGTCTTGTAAACAGAGCTTGATGAACATGAAAATAAATATTTACTGTGACGATTAAATGTTTTTTTTTCCTAGGGCTTTTATCCAGCCGACAGCCGGTTGCCCTTTACGTCCCGAAGGGACGCATATTCGACCATACACTAGACAAACACTTACGGGCTCCTCTGATCTGAGGTCAGCAGAACGCGAGGCCCTCCGCGACAACACACACACACAAAGTCAAGGGACAAACAGCCATGCCCAAGGCGGAACTCGAACCCGCGACCCTTCGGACCGAAGCGCTGAGTCGGTACTCGCTCTTAGCCACCTCGGCCATCCAGTGGCTCGCCATCCTCGGCCATCCTCGGCCGGTCAGTAAATGTTTTTTACTGATATTACGTTTAAATTCTTTTTATTAATCTAGGAGGGTATCAGTTTCTTCAAGCGTTGCAATGAGAAATATCTTCACTGTGCAGTCTTAATTCGAAATCATAAACGAAATCTCGAATTCAAAAATCGTGTGCTAGTCAATATGTAGTTTCCAATTAATAATGTGAAGAATTATGTAGAATATTCAAAATCTGCCAAAATTATAATTATTTCTTACATACTACTTCATTTCAACTGTCTTGCTTATTTTACTTGCTTACTTTCTTTTAGAGGAAATAATTCAATATACAGACAATGCATGTGATGACCTGCAACATACACTGTGTATGAAAACTCGCGTTTTACGCAAGTTGAGAACCATTATAAAAAAACAGTAACCATCATCTATTAGATTTATGGGTTCTGTTCTGCGTAATTCTGTGTCAGTCCTGGAAGTTTTCTTCTTGAGATTATGGCATAATAACATCCTCACGTGTTATACGCGCACGAGTTTTGAGCTTTGTAACTCCTTCTTCCTCTCCTTAACCAACAGCGATGAATTATGAATACAAAAAAGCAATGAAAAATTGTTGCAATAATTGTTGACATAATTGATAACAAAAAATATCCCTTGTTTATAGGAACTATTTACTTCGTCAAACAGGCCACACAGTTAAATTGTTTGTACTGCTGTAGAAAAAATCAAATACCCGTTCCTCTCCATTCCACTCCACTCCAAATAAAAGCTCAAGAAAATGTGCACTGTTTTATTTTCCATTTATGAACAGTAGTCGTATGGTTGCAAAGTGGACGAGTGATCATTTTATTTAAAAATGAAATTTAACAACGAAGAGACGGCGGTTGGCTTCTTGTTCAGTTTGAAAATGATATTTATTATTATCATCTTAAGTACGCTTTTTTTATATCGTTCTTTGGAACGATCAATATTTTGATATTTCAGAAGAAGACAAGTTAAATGCAGATAAATAAATGGAAAAAAGCTCTAATTCTGATCGTTAAAATTGGTATTTCTTAATGTGACGTCTGTGTCAGCACCAAGGATTGCTGAAGTTATGCCTCTTATCCCCCACTGCGACCCCTCTCGGTCTCTCCTCTTCACGCAACAGTCTTGACGCCGTGAAGGCCACCTTCCCTGAAGGCGAGAGTTGCAAGGGCTGCTACACGATCGCCCGTTTAATTCAAAATCACATGTCAGAAAGTCTACTATTATACTCAAATTACTATCAAAATATTAGCATATGATACATCATTTTAATCATCTTTTCATGGTCTATCTATTGCTGGTGAGAAAAATATATAGTTCCATTTAAAAAATCGAAGATGATTAAATTTCTCGAAAACTAAACATATTATAGTCAATTTCTCTTCGGCGTGTTACTTTCTCCATGATTCCGCATTGTTCAGCGAAAACTGAATTTCGATATCCTGAACCGTTTAGAAGTTATGGGGGTGGTCCACAGTTGGTGGGACACCTGTATACACTACTAAGTGGGTTAGGAGGTGTAACGGATAGCATATCGGACTGTTATATCCAGGTTCATGGGTTCAACTCGATCGATGCCGTGGATTTTGGCCTTGCGCCTTCCTTTGGAGGGGAAGTAAAGCCCATGTTGTAGTGTCCCAGTGTTCCATGTTGTAGATTTACTGCATGTAAAAGATTTCAAGTCTAAAAGAAGTCTCTGAGCAATTTGCGTGGTTAGGCGGAAGAGCAGGCCTCATGGCCTATGTCTCATCACTAGATCCTTGATGTTTCTGACCTAAAAATGTTAGAAATATGTAAGCATTTTACCTAAAATGTATAAAAATATGACTTAAAAATTTTTTGGTTGCATTTTCGAAATCTTTCCGCTCTTTAAACAACCATTACATTGAAAATATACTTTTAAAATCTCGTACTTTCAAAATTCACCCCTTCTTTGGTGCCCATTGAAAACAATTCTACTTAATAAGGTTATTAAATAAATTTTATAGAAGCGGTTGACCTTGGCACTAAACCTAACAAAACTAAACTACCACTTCGTTGGAATCTGGTGCTTTCTACGCTTTCATTCTCTTCTGTATAGCTTACCCTCCTAATTCACACTCATACATACTATTTTTAAGAAAGACAGACAATTATGTACAACAAAAAATTGTAAAAAATCACATAACAATTAGGAGACATGAAAAATCTCTTTGAGACGCCCGGAAACAAGTATGCGAAAATGGAATCAAAGAGATATGACAAAAACTACAAATATTCATGAAAAAATATGACTATAATGTGAAAAATTAACGGAAAATGATCAAAGGTTAACCCTACGAATACGGAGGATACAAAGAAGATACAAATGATACGAAGAAACCAAAATATTACCGCATATGACAGGCGAAAATTGCATAATTTTAATCACTGTAGATAAAAGCATCCTTATCTTACATTTTTTCATAGAAATAACGCAAAGAAAAAAATGACGTGTCATAAACATCCGGGCCCTACTCATCTTAGGGCAGCATTGAATAAGGCATGATTGAAATGAATTTAATTGAATACTTGGTCGCCAACGCCCCTTTACAAAGACGAAATTAGATCCGGGCTGCCCAACTGGCCTCAAAGAGCACGAGCGTTCGCGATAGCTCGCGGCTCGGCATACGAGCTGAAAGGGATGTTATCGCAGGAAGAGGGACGCTTGTGGTTGGATGGAAAAGAAGCACAGGGCCTTTAGACGAAAGCGCGCGCGAGGGACCTGCAGAACGGTTAATCGGGCGTCAAGCGTGTCGCCCCTCCCAACAAACCAATTAAATACCTAGGACTATATCTCGACTCAAAACTAAATTGGCGCGATCATATTGAAACAAAGATAATGCAAGCCAAGGCAAAAATACATCAGCTAAAATCAATAATAAATAGACACAGTTCACTACAACAAAATACCGCCATAGCAATTTACAAAACCATAATAAGACCTTTAATCACTTACGCCTGTCCCGTATGGATTAACGCTGCCAAAACAAATATCCGCAGACTCCAAGTAATCCAAAACCAATTCCTGAGAACCATCACTGACGCTCCATGGTTCATTACAAATAATCAACTCCATAAGGAATTCAACATTGTATCATTAGATCATCACATCACATACCTTGCTACAAACTTCTATCATAACATACACCAAATACCAGCACTCACCGAATTCAGACTCGCAAAAAATCCAACCCATAAAACCAGAATTCAAAATAAATACCCTTTCCATATCTTTCAAATCAAATTCGCTAACATAGAACCAGATTAGAGGACCCATAGTGGGCAACCTCCCCATTGTATAGTATGTAAGCTTAGAATAAGTTAGTAAGTAATAAAAATTACATATGAAAAGTTGAAATAACTACCGATGTATTTACCTTCAGAAAAAATAAATAAATAAAAAAAGCGTGTCGCAGTCCGGATGACGAAGTTCCCACAGAGGAAACTGCGTAGTGTCATTTATTAAATCAAATAACCTTTTTATTATTATCAATTTACGCGTAAACAAAAACGTACAAATCTGATACTATAATATTTGACCATCTTAATAAAAAGGTCTCTGGGGGTAAGGGGAAAAAAGCACAATAAATTAAAATCAAAGATTTTAATTAAAAATAAAAAACCACACATCCACAATCCACCATGAAAAGGTATTTTTCACATTTCATTTTTAACATACTTGTATTCATGATTTATATTTTTGAAATGAAAACTCTTCATAATATTTTTTTATGTTAATTATAATTTTTTTCTTTAACCTCATGATTTCGTAATTTCTTGAAATCCCAATCAAATTTTAGCATATTGTTTTTAGCTGGGTCTGCAAATTTCAATTTTACGCTGTGATTGAGATATAATTTTTATAATTTCTACAGTAAAAGGATTTGCAAGAACTTCAGTATCACTATCCATAGCCGTAAAATCATTTAGCATATTTATTCACATTGCTTTTGAATTCCATTCGTACCATTATGCGCGTTTGCGCACACCGTCATCTAAAAAGATCGGAAAAAAATATATTTATTTTTATTTATTTATTTATTTTACGTCAAAAAACAGTTAAAACTGCGTATGACGTGCTATGGGGAAAAGTGAATTGTGTGCACATTTTCAAAATTCTGTGATTCCTACACTAAGTCATATACTACTTAAATTTTGAAGAAAGAAAAAAAAACTCCCATGTAATAAAATCTATTTTCAAGGATAAATAAGCAATACATTTTGGCTCTTATCCATGTTGCTCTTATTCATGTTGCTCTTATCCATGTTGCACTTATCCATGTTGCACTTATCCATATAATTCGCGTTGCTCTTGTGTGAAGCGCTCCGGAGGCGATGTTTGTAAGCGTTCCATCGTCCTTTAGTCCTCTCCCGAACACATTTCTCCTGCCACTAAGTGACGTCCATCCCACTCCGGCACAGTGCAACTCGCAAGTGAAATTCTGGGCTCGAGGGAAGCAAGTCGCCCGCGACCGCTTCGCGAGCCACCGAATTGGGCAGGCCTGCACTACAGGTAAAACAAAATACCAATGAAACAGATATCCATTTCTACCTGACTGTGCAAAGGAAGAAATTGTTATTAACGTGATTAAGTCGATAAACCTCAAACAGTCGAGAGTGAACTAGACGATACCCGAGGTTTGTAACCAACCAACTCTGTTATGTGTGCCAGAGGTCGTGTGTCGATCAATATTTTTCCTAATATCAATTCTTCTTAAAAGTACAATCATATAAAAACGATTTCTTGGAATTTTGATTCAATGAAAAAATAATTTCTTGAAATAAGTGTATTTCGTATCTTCCCCCCTTACACACACACGCACTACGTTACCATACATGTCAGGAGAGCAGCTTCTAGCTTGTCCGGCTTGGGCGTTGTCTGGCTGGTGGGAGATATCTGGTTGGAGAAAACCTCACAAGCAGACGTGTCAGTCAACAATCATGTACCGGGAGCGGTAGCTCAGTGCATCAACTGATGTCACTGCAGCGCCTCTGACCGGGAGGTCATAGGTTCCCACTCCCCACGGCGGCAGGATTATCGACACTAGCTTTTCAGCTAGGTCGAATTCAATCGCTGTCTGGAGGAGAATTCTAGCGGTCGGCTGCTCTGATCGGTAGTTTTCCGTGGTTTCTTCGATCAACACCAGGTGAATGCCGGAGTAGTACCCTACCAAACGGGCCACGGACCGCGCGCGATCTGTCCTTCCTCTTCCTTGTCCTATCCACTCCCCTTATACACACATTTACACTAACATGCACTGCACTACCACATATTCTGGGAGACTGGTGGGGAGCTTAGAGCTTGTCCCGGCTGGGGCGGTGCCCTGCTGGTGGGAGAGTCCTGGTTAGGGGGAAACCCCACTAGCCGACGGTATGTCGGCGCCGGATCTCGCCATCCAGCGGGGGAAGATCACCGCCAACTCCTGAGAGAGAAAAGCATGCACTACACTTTCGGGACTAATGACCAAAGCAGTTGACGCGCCCGGAAACACGAAAAAATCAAATCAAAATCAAACAATCATGTATCAGTCAATGTCGGATCTCATCCAGTGGGAAGATCATAGCCACATCCCGTTATAAAACAGGTACTTTACTGACGGGATTCATGGCCATATTAATTAACGCGCCCAAAAACAAGTAATAATCATTCAAACGGGCACACGCAGGTTGCTCAATTATTACGTATTCATTCACACGGGAGAAAACTAGTCTGGTGTGTTTCATCAATCAGAACTTTCGCGTCTGTTTTCACAGAATGTGGCTGAGTCAGTGCAAGCGAGCCATGTGAATCCTGCCGAAGGTTTTATTTATTTTTTTTAAATTTTATTTTACGTCAAAAAAACAGTTAAAAACTGCGTATGACGTGCTATGGGGAAAAGTGAATTGTGTGCACATTTTCAAATTTCTGTGATCGCTACACTAAGTCATATACTACTTAAATTTTGAATTTTTGAAAGGGAGAAAAAAAAACAAATGCTGCGTCGTCGGCGGGGAGGAGGCTGTGGTGGCGGTCGCCGAAGCCTTGACTTCGTTAATGGTCCGGAGAGGCCTCCTCCCACCAGCTTTTTTGTCTAGGCTCGTTTCTGCATCGGAGATCATTTCTGATTCAGAAATAGACTCGTTACGTTCAGAAAGCAACACGAGGTGAGTTGGAGCACGGCGGAACTGACCGCGGACCTGTGGTTTCTCATGCAACAGATTTACGTAAACATTGTTAAGTTCCGGAAAAGTCTTCGCAGAAACTCAGGAAATACGAATCAAGGAACATCCCAAGTATTTTATTAGTATACACAGGATGTTCAGGAAGGAAACTTCGGAACTTCGAAAATAAGCTCTTTAGACAATTTTAAGCATATTTTGTCTAATAAACTCCTTGTATATTCCGAATGGCTAAGCCGCGAATGGCTAAATAAGTACTCAGAAGTTGGTTTGAAAAAATATTTTCTATAAAAAATTTGCATTTCAGAAACAGGTAAACACTCCAGAAACATGTAAATTGTTTGAAAAATGATGAGAGATGAGTATATTTGTGAAAAGAAATGAGTATATTTGTACACAAAGAAAAATTAACACAAAATTTTAATAAAACACACCCAATATATACGATTCGACTGCTTTTCTATTCTGTGGTAATTCTTCTTAAAACTATACAAACTTTCTCGACTGCCAAGAATAGGTAGTTCACTCTCCCCCCCCCTGGGCCACATCGGTCTATGTGCAATTGCACAGGGATACCTTTACCTTTACATACGAGGGCTGTTTGATAAGTTTGGTAAAAATTTAACTAAGAAAAAGTGATGGGGAAATACTCAATTAACTTTTCAAAATAGTCTCTTTCTAGACCTGCGCAATTGACTCAGTGTATTTCCAATTTTTTCGTCCCTTTGGAGAAATAGATTTTGTAAAACTCTACAAAATACAAGCAACATGACAGCAACATTCACTTCTTCATTTGATGAAAATTTCTGCCCACCCTGCCAACTTTAATGTTAGAGAATAGAAAGAAGTCACTCACCGCAATATTAGGTCAGTATGCTTAATGAGGAACCAATTCGAATTCCAACTGATGCACTTTCGCCATTATGATTGCTGCTGTGTGGGTCGTTGCGTCGTCTCAATGGAAATGTAATTCCTTGTTCCGCAATCTTCGCCGTTTTGCGTATGTAATTCTTGTGACGTATATCAGCGCCATTGTCGGTTCGGCCGATATCGGGATAACGAAGGACAGCGATTTCCTGGTAAAGAACACTCCAAACCAAAAGTTTGCATTGTGGGTTCACTGGAACGAATGGAAGAAACCTCGATTACGTCAATGACATATCCAACAGCTTGAGTTGTTCTTCCTAACTGGTTTTGATAAGATTTTTTACGTCATTTTTCTTCGGTTTATAAAGCATTTTTAAGAGCATTTTATTGATCATTTTTGGCGATGTCTTAGGTCATCAAAATCCGCCCCCTAATAATAACGTTATCTTGTAATTAGAGTTTGCCCAGAGTCATCATTACCGTTGCCTCTGCTTTGATTCCGACTGGGAGGATCTAGGGGTCCAGTTCCGATAATGTCGGAATGTTCGCTAAATACCAAGGCCGAGTTCAGACCCTTTCTGGAGAAGAATTCTAGTGGCCGGCTCTTCGGTTGTTTTCCTGGTGGTTTCTCTGATTAATGCGGGCTACGGACTGCATGCGATTTTTCATTCCTTAATCGAATTTGACCGGCTTTGATGGTATAGTGCCGGGTTATTGATCCCAAGTTCGGGGGTTCAATCCCGGTCAAATTTGGGGGGATTTTTGATGCGTCAAAAATCGACGACATGCATGCGGACGCTTGTTGACAAGTACAACATATCCCCGGAAAGGCACTTGGCCCATCCTGGCAAAATTAAATCCCCTAGCAACTTAGCACCGATCAGAATTTTGATTTGAATTACGGGATAAGATTGCGGAGATTGTATTTTGGCCTGCGCTATCTGGTATTCAAATGAAACGTCAAAATTGGCGCACTAGCGCCCCCAGGGACAGCAATGGAATACTACCCTCGGTATACTTGCTCAGGATAAGTCTCACAAAAATGCGCTAGGGTCTTCGGGAGACTAGCCTACGCACTATACACTATACTGCGCTTTTTCCATAGCTGCCTTTGACAGTTCATCAGCTGTTACGGTGCCATTCAATCTTACCTTAGGGGACCTTACACGTCACTACAGTGATGTCACTTTGGTGGCGTTCCAATTGGATGACATCGTAACAGCTGCTTTACTTCACAGGCAGCTATGAATAAATCCAAGTATAATCAGTGTATGGCCGACCTGGATGGCCGAGGTGGCTAAGAGCGAGTACCGACTCAGCGCTTCGGTCCGAAGGGTCGTGGGTTTGAGTCCCGCCTTGGGCATGGCTGTTTGTCCCTTGACTTTGTGTGTGTTGTCGCGGAGGACTTCGCGTTCTGCTGACCCCAGATCAGAGGAGCCCGCAAGTGTTTGTCTAGTGTATGATCGAATATGCGTCCCATCGGGGCGTAAAGGGTAATCAGCTGTTGGCTGGATAAAAGCCCTAGATAAAATAATAATCAGTGTATGGCAGTAAAAGAAGAAAGAAGCCATATTTCCTCGCTAATGCACATACACTTACTAATACTTGCACTACACTACCCTCACATATCGGGAGACCAGTTGGGCACCTTAGGTTCGTCCTGGCTGGAGCGGGGATAGCTGGAGGAGAATCGCCGCAAGCCGACGTGTAGTTCGTCGCCGAATATCTGATTCCTGCGAAGGAGGAACACCGCCACCACCCGGGGTGTAACGTGCATAACACGTACAGGACTATTGACCATAGTAATTGACGCGCCCGGAAACATCTACCAATTAATCAATCATTATCTTGTAATATTCAATAAGATGTGAGTTATTCTTTTAGTCTAGGAGGGACAGTCTGGAAAGGGACAAAAAATATTGCGGTGTTCCGCAAGGCTTTGACAAATACTCCAACTCATAAGACTAAAACATAAGACTTTTTGCTTTGAATAGTGCTTACTATTTGCTCTTTGGAGAAAACGCAATAGCAAGACCAGTCAGGACGCACACAAACTTTATGTGGAATGCCGTGTGCTATTGCATGCATCCTATTTGCTTCGGAGAAGAGATGCATATCCGGAACGCGTGCATTATTGCGGGCGTAAAATTGAACGATAAGAGGCTTCGTGTGAACCTAGCCTTTTGAGAATCTCAGACTCGAAACAATTAATGGTTAGCCACTTTCTGATTACGCAAACGTCCACTTTTTTCGTGCTTGTGCACGGTCTGTGCATAACTGCACGCCTTTTAGGCGATTACCCCAAGGCCTCGCTTTCCGGTTTAACAAGCACAGCTTCGGTCGACTGCCCGCCGGCGAAACAACAACAAAGCATCACAACCGACGTTCATTTCGGTGGTTCTCTATCGATTTTTAATGTGTCTAACTCCACTAATTCTTCAAGGATTCCTGAACTAGGTTTTTTACGAGCAGATCCGAAATATACGGAGCGGATCACAAATTTACAAATAGGTTCGCTATTTCCGGTTTCGTGAATAAACTACTTACGCAAGTAATTGACTGCGATATATTTAATATTCATTATCGGATACCCATTGAGTTGATGTAATAGTTTTATAATTTAGTAAACAACATGCAGGTTTGCTCTAATAATTTCTTCCTTATTAAATAGATTTTATCTTTGTTCGGCATTTGCATGCTCAAATGTTATGTATTTAAAAATAAAAATGTACAAATCCCTGAATTATCACTTACTGGGTGATAGGTAAATCTTAATAGTAACCAGATATAATTTCAATTGATGATATAATTTTATAACACAAAACTACTTTACAAGTTTCCCCCAATAATTCTTTCTTCATAAATCCTCATTCTACATATTAATCTGCTAAGTTGTTTACAATTGTTTTCTCCGCCGACTCGTACCAAGATTCTTCCTCACATTTTGTTCTTTTGTACTCGATATATTCTTCAAGAATTCCTGTGCTAGATTTTGGCGAACATCGAGTTTCAAATGTCTAAATATATTTTGGTTGTGATATATTCCGTAAATCCTTATTGTGTGACATTGTTAGAGTCGTTCTCGAGATAAACCAGGTCAGTGTCAGACAGACAAAAATTGTAATGTCTATTGAACGACTTTTTATGGGAGTATCATGTGAATTACCATATGAACTTTTAATAACCGTCATTTTGAAATCATGGATACTTGATTTTTGTTAATAGAGGTTAGTATAGATAAGAACGCAGATATTGTCTGGCAATTATGAACATTAGCGGCTTCCACGAGGCTGGGGATACTAGTTCGTAGTGCTATTATGCGAACGCTTGCATCACATGGACCAGAGACTCCTTCCATTGGGGCCAGTGACAAGGCTAGAGGGCCTTGGCCTGTCCGTTCGGACCATCAGGCACTGCCCCCCGCGTTGCGTCCCTGAACCGACAGGTGGACGCGTGGAGTATCGCTGCCTATGCAAGGAAAATGTCAATTGTTAAAAATCTTTGAAAGGCAACAACTGCTGATCAAGAATAATTATAATAAAAAACCAGACGGACGGACGGACGGATGGACGGACGGACGAGCGGACGAGCGGACGGACACACGGACAGACGGACGGACGGACAAACGGACGGACAAACGGACGGACAAACGGACGGACAAACGGACGGACAAACGGACGGACAAACGGACGGACAAACGGACGGACAAACGGACGGACGTTTTGCTTTCAATTGGGTTTTCGGCATCAAGGACCACAAAACAGAGATTTAGGCTACATCACGTGTTAGAGGATTTTTTTTCTTAATTTAGCAACTGGATTTATCTACTTTTTCGTTATCAGGGCACGGCAATGAATTTTTTCTGCCCAAAATCCGTCGTTTTTTTACGCAGCATTACATAACTTTCTCTATACTACGTATATTACTCCGTACTACGTACGTATACAAGAAATTAAAAAGAAAATGTCACAACAATAATAATCACTAGGTAAAACAGTAGTAATAATAATCGTACTTAAATATACTTCTCAAAATACAGACAAGGTGAAGTATTTGCTCGTTTTTCTAGTCTCGCGCGAGTACATACTCGTGAAGTATATGAATAAAAGCTTCTAATTTTTGCTGACCTGGATGGCCGAGGTGGCTAAGAGCGAGTACCGATTCAGCGCTTCGGTCCGAAGGGTCGCGGGTTCGAGTCCCGCCTTGGGCATGGCTGTTTGTCCCTTGACTTTGTGTGTGTGTTGTCGCGGAGGGCCTCGCGTTCTGCTGACCCCGTTCTGCAGATCAGAGGAGCCCGCAAGTGTTTGTCTAGTGTATGGTCGAATATGCGTCCCTTCGGGCAACCGGCTGTCGGCTGGATAAAAGCCCTAGGAAAAAAAAGATTCTCATTTTTAGAGTATATTCTCATCATATTTTAGATACATCTGATGACGTTGCTCAAAATTGACTAAGGATGATCAAAGTGACGTATTTGTAGCTCTATAACACGTTGTAACACTCCGCAAGAGTTATGTTTGTGCATGTAAGATAGGAGAAGGATTAAAAATCATGAAAAGTAGTTCTTGGGCAGAATTTTAACACTAGAACAACAGGCTTACCAATTCCCTCTAGAACGCCCAGCGGAGTGGTTTCGACTCCGAGCCTTCAACGATACTTTTTAAAAGGAAATATTGCAAAATTATTTATCTATGTCATTATAACATTATTAAAAATAAAAATTTAGAGTAAAATAGAAGTGTTATGCCACAACTTAAATATATTTTAAACATTTATTGTCATTACTGTTCCGCGGATGGAATTTAAAGAAATATCTTGAACGGAATGCGGAAGTAAACGGACAGAAATATATGTTGAAAAGTAAGCTTTAACCTATGAATAATATAGTTGTAACAATAATAATAGAAAAATGGTATGAACATTTAATTTAAAATAATACCAGTTTCACATGTGGCATAAAAGTATATTTCCTTTGCAATGTATTTCGCATATTTTCTCACAGTATGCCACATTTCTTTAACATATTTTACATTTATTTGTTTCACACCAACAATAACTTGATGTGTGTTATACGATGGAGTTCTAAAAGTTAACCCCCAGTTTCAAATAGCAGTAGTTCCTGTTCGTTGTATTTACTTTCTACATTACTGCCTTTCAGGCATATACAGTATAAATATTCGTATTTCCAAAACTATAATGACTTGTACAGACCATAGTTTTGAAGCGCATTTTGTAGAATACTACAGATGTACGATCAATACCTGCTTCGTATCCTGAGGCGTAGCTATGGGGAGAAATGGATTCTGTGTACGTTTTCAAACATTCTGTGATCCCTAACCTAAGCCATACACTCCTTGAATTTTGAATACAGAAAGAAAATTAGCGTTTTTTTTTTTTTGTTTGTTTGCAAGGATTAACAAAACATTTTTGCAAGGAAAACAAAACAAAAATATTTGCTCCAATGTAATAAAATCTATTTTCAAGGGTAAATCAGCAATTAATTTGGGCTCTTATCCCTCATCATGTTCTTCGTCAAAGAATAATACTTCCTGCAACGACATCATGGAGAACGATAATTTGAATAACTATATTTTCCACTGAATTCTAGAAGAAGTGCACAGAAAATGAAGTTACATTTATCTCCATTTCCATTCTTTTCGATGTATGGAAAAACATCGGCACACATGATTTTAGTGATTATTCCCGCCAAGTCGCAAAATTGCAACCGTTGATAATAAGGAATATAGTGTCTTGCGGAAAATCAATTGGTTCCATGAAAAAATGTCCACTAAAGGTCAGGTTTCCGCTTAATCGAGGGAGTCGTTTGAGCAGGTTTTCTCTGTAATAATAGCTTGCTTCAAAACTATAAAATATTTTTTCTCCTAATACACATTGAATAATAAAATGTAGTGTAATACACAATAGCAATAATGTGTATTATTGGTTTATGTAATTACCGCATCAGTTAGGTTGAGAAGAATTAATACGCAGGGGAAAACTCCGTCACTCATGGCGTTCACATTACATGAAAACGAAACTACGAACTGTTTATTTTTCTACTTTTATGGTATACTAAATTTGAAATTCTATAGCTTCTTACTGTAAAAAGCCTTCATTATTTTCAAATATTGTTATTCATGTTCCATGTAATTGACCTACTTTCGAGGCGAAGGGAAAGAAAGAAACGAAAACACGTGAGCGACGTTTTCTGACATGAAAAGTCGTTCGTTTAAACAAAATCTTGGCATGAATGAGAAAAAATTTTGTGTGACTTCAATTATTCATTCATATTTCATTAGGTTTCGTTTGTTACTTTCATTACTCTATCTCCCGAGTTAAATGAATAACTTTAGAGGTAGGTTTCCTCCACCTCGTGTGGTAATAATTGTTATTAAATTTTTTAGATTTAAACCATCCATACATGTGTAATGCAAAGTAAAATTGAACCGTATAAATTTGAAACCATATAAATAATATATAATAATCGTATAAAAATATTTAAATAAAAGTTTGCAGACTTTACAAAGTTTACAGAGACCTTGTTTAATAAGACCAACATCAAAATAACTGTAGCGCTTATTCACTTTAAACTTTTTTTTTTTTAATTTATTTTCTTCCTGTTCGGCAGTTTTGCCTCTCAGGGGTTTGTACATTTTTATTTGTAATACATAACGTTTGGATATTCACATTTGAGCATATTACCTCTCACTCTTGTATCTTACTACTAGCTAATTTACAGGATTCAATACTTATATTTCTAATACTTACAACTAAACAATACACAATTTTTGACATACAATACACAATTTTTACATACATTATACATTCTTAAATCTAGATACACTCTATACATACATTGGGATGAATATTTACATATTTAATACATATTATTATGGGGGTTTAAACATGTCTTTGGGATATCGAGAGCGAATTCTTTTGGGATTGTTTAAAGTTTTTCCCATTGTGAATTTTGTACTGCAAGGAGAGGATGAAAGAAGAGTAAAAAAATTGTTACGGTTTTTTCTTATATGTTCTATTATGGGTTCTATTTGAAGTTTCCTTTGAATATGTATATTTGATATGAACCAAGGGGCCTTTGCACATTTTCGTAAAAACTTGTTCTGTACTATTTGAAGTTTTTCAATGTTGGTTTTAGCTGTGTTATTCCAGACCGGACAGGCATACGTGAGTGATGGTCTAATAATAGATTTAAATATTAAGATAGCACATTCCAAATTTAAGGCTGAGCGGAAGTTAATTAATGGGTATAGTTTTGATATTTTGGCGTATGTTGCATTGGTTATTACTTCAATGTGCTTTTTCCAAGTTAACTTGCTATCAATATGAACCCCAAGGTATTTTACTGGTGTATCGGATGGGAGCCATGGGATTATAGTGTTATTTAATACTAGCGGGCGAGGTAACTTTGGTTTACAAAGAGTAAAAATTTTGGCCTGGGTTTTAGTTGGGTTTATTTTTATTCTCCACTGTTGAGCCCACTCTAGAAAGCATGAGATATCCGCCTGGATGTTATCTTTTGCTATTTTTATATCTCCATGAGTTGTGTATATTGCAGTATCATCTGCGAATAGCGCAAGATTTGAGTCTCCTAATGTGGGAATGTCTGAAAAATAAACATTGAAGAGGAGCGGCGATAGTGCAGAACCTTGAGGTACCCCCGCTCCTATTGTTCTAGTTTGTGAAAGTGCGCTGTTTACTTTAACTCTATACGTTCGGTCTGCAATAAAACTACTTATAATATCTTGTAAATAGAAAGGTACTCCCAGATGTTTGAGTTTGAAAAGTAATCCAGTATGCCAAACTTTATCGAAAGCTTTCTCTACGTCTAAAAACAATCCTATTGTATGCTGTTTATTATGGAAACCGTTAGCAATTTGTTCTACCAGGCGGATGAGCTGATGAGTTGTACAATAATTTTGCCTAAATCCGAACTGCTCATCTGGCAATGCTCTTATTTCTATGAGGTATTTGTTAAGTATTTTTTGTATCAGTTTCTCAAATATTTTAGATAAAGAGGATAATAAGCTAATAGGCCTATAGCTCGTTACTTCCTTCGGATTTTTGCCTGGTTTACTGATTGGGAGGATAATGGCTTGTTTCCATGATTTTGGATAATACCCAGTTCTAAGTGCTGAGTTGTACACTGCTGCCAGAAATGCAATCGAGCTTCTTGGTAGTTCTTTCAAGACTCTGTTTGTTATTTGGTCATGGCCTGGAGCCTTCCTAATTTTAAGGTTATTTATAATTGTAGTTATTTCAAGGGGGCTAATAAATTTTATTGGGGTGGGTACTCTGTAGTACGTGTCTCTCATATACTCTTCAATTTCTTTGTTATGCTTAACATCGATCATTGGGTTGGGGGTAAAAGTTTTTTCAAAATTTTCGGCAATATAATCGGCCTTTTCTTGGTCCGTGTGTACAGAATTTCCTGTTTGGGTGTTTAGAGGAGAAATATTTGTTTTTTCCCCTGTTATAGTTTTTATTGTTGTCCACAGCCGTTTTGAATTAGGATGTATTTGGGATAAATAAATTTGAAAGCTTGAATACCTTAAATTATCTAATTCGATTTTGATTATCCTCGCTAGTTTGTTTATTTTTCTTTTGTAATTAGGATATCTATTTATTTGCCATTCCCTTCTCAGTTTTCGTTTTTTATTTATCAGATCCAAAAGTTCTTTAGGCAATTTCCTACACGATCTGTGTGTTGGAAGGGATGGTATAATACTTTCATTCAAGTTTTTATGAATTGCATTGTTTATTCTGTTTATCTCTAATTCAAGTTGAGTATCATTTTGAATTGAATTTGGAAATTCAAGGTTTTGGGACATTAGATAGCGAAATTTATTCCAGTTGATGTTTGTGTTAAGTGTTTTGTTGGTACTATCTTTTGGAATTTTTTCTTGGAAGGAGCAAATAACTGGGTTATGATCCGAATCTAGATCCGGAACAACCGTTTGATAAATTGGGAAGTTGATTCCTTGAGAGATTATTATATCTAAAATATCTGGGATTATTTTATTGTTGTAAGGATAGTGAGTTGGTTCACTGGGTGCTTGGATATCTAAATTCTCGTCAGTTATTAGCTGCAATAGCTTTCTGCCATGTGTTGAGGTTGAATTGCAACCCCAAGCTGTGTTCTTGCTATTTAAGTCCCCTATTATAAGAACTTTTGAATGCTTCTTGAAAATATTTTTATAAATAGCTTGTGGGAAAGGGTAGTTCGGTGGTTTATATGCTGATACAATCACAATTTCCTCATTATCCACGTAAATTACAATTGCTACCGTTTCTAGGTTTTTGTCTGATGGAATATCTATTTGGAAATGTTTCATGCTTTTGTGAATTAAGATTGCCACCCCTCCCGAAGCACAGTGCGTTAACCTGTCGTTTCTATATACTGCATATCCATTAACTTTAAATTTTTCACCTGGCAGTAAATGCGTTTCGGTTATGCATGCTATTTTTATTTTATTATCATTTAAAAAGTGAATGAATGAATTTGTTTTGCGTTTTATGCCATTTGCGTTCCAGTTTAATAACCTCGTTTCATCATAATTATTTAATGCCATTAATAAGTGCAGGAACTAAAGATTGAATCATTGTTTGTAGCTGAGGAACAATAATTGCTAATATTTGATTTACTATTGTGCTAATTAAATTGAAATTGTTTGCATTATTGGAATTTTGTGTTCTCCAGTTTGAATTACGACTTTCGTAGTTTTGAGAAGGCAAAGGCATATTTACTTTAGGCAGTGGGGGAAAGTTTTGAATGCTATCAGCTGGTGGCGGCCTCCTTGGAGGTTGCTTACCGCCAGTGTTTGAATTAGAGGTTTGAGCATTAAGACCTTGCCATTGCTTTCGTCCACTTTCTGCTTCTTTAAATTTTTTGCAGCCACGATAATTCGCAGTGTGATTTTCCCCACAGTGACAACAAATCGGTTGTTCTCTTTTTGATCTAGTACACTGCGAGTAATGATGTGACCCATCACAACGAACACACCCTGGATTTAATTTACAGTTAGCTTGGGTGTGTTTGAATCTCTGGCAACGCTTACATTGTATCACTTTGTTTGGAGCGTTTCGCATGCGCACTTTAATTACAGAATAAAATAATTTAGTTTCATTAAATATTGATTTAGCATTTTCAGTGTTCGTTAAATCTACAGCACAGGACCATAGAGGTTCTCTATTTTTATTATATAGCCTTGTTACGCTTGTCACTGGGTACGTAAGCCTTACTAATTCATCATATACTTCTTTCTGAGAATAAGCGACAGGTATACCATAAATTATGACTGTGAGCTTAGAATGATAGGGATCTCTGAAAGAATGATATTGGATATTATTTCCATCACAAAATTTTCTGTATTCTCTGTAGTCTTCAATTGTTACAAAGTTCACTTGATAAAAGTCTTTTTGTTGTTTAATAGTAAACTCGTTTTTGGCTACTTTTTTAATATCACTAACTAGAAGTAGATATCCATTGTCGTTAACATTATGAATGAATATTGGTGGAATTTTTACAGTTATATCACTTGCAAAATTATCACGATTGTCTAAATTTCTAAGTAATTCGTAGCGTGAACTTACTGGTACGTTGTACCTAATATTATCCTCTGTTCCATGGTCAGAATCAAGCTTTTTCCTCTTGTTTGAATCAGGGCACACGTTGCCGTTTAGACTCACGTTCTGTGATGCATTTTCCTGATGAAAGGCGCCCACTGATGACGATGAAAATGTGAATCCCTGCCCGTAGAATTCACCGCCGTTGGAATTTTCATTGGTCATTTCCATTGACTGCACAATTAACCCTGAGGTTTCAAGTAGCCCCCCAGGGGGGGCACTATCTACACTCATTTTTCACAGATAAATCGTTGCACTGTTTGTTGGTTGTTGTTTTACTTAATATCACCAAAAACAAAATATCACCAAATATTACTGCTTAAACAAAAAACACACAGTTAAATCACATCGCCCAGTCACCTTGGTCACCACAGTTGTAACTGAACCAAGACTACTAAGCGGAGCGCGATCTGCACCGTGCCGTGGTCAGCAGTAGAATGACTTTAAAAATCGTCTCTCTGTAGGAAAGAAGGCAGCTGTTATTAGTTTAAAAATTAACTTCATGATAGTATACATATATTTTCGTGAAAATTTCCAATCTTATTTACGTGATACTTAATCTTATTTAATGAGTTAATGAAGGACGGATTCTGCAATTCACACTGAAAGGGTTTCCTTCTGATTCAAAAAATGCAACGGAATTTGACAAATTCGAGATTTTCGTAAGTTGTTCATGGCAGATTAAAGTACATTGAAAAGATGAAATAGAATACTTTTTGGCAAAATGCGTCAGCGAATAGTCATTTTTAAAGAAGTGCCTAAAATAGTTCTTATGTGGCCTCATAAGATTAGAATTGTAGGAAATGGAGATTCAGTTTTTATTGAGCTATGTTATCGATAAAAATAAGTTGTATGTAGAAGATATATAAATTTTTTAAAATTTATTTCGTAGAGTTGAATGTGTGCATGTAAAGTATATTCCGATAGCCGGAGTCAATAAATAGTAAAGACAGAAGTTTTCATCGTAACGTGTATGATCTGTAAGAAGAAATATCTCTCGTGTGGCCAGAGTCGAATAAAATTAATTTTTAAGTACATGTAACACATATCAAAGAATTTTCCAATCGAGCTTAATGATTTCTCCGCACGAGACGTTCTTAAACAGATGCTCTTTGGAAGGGAAAGTATTGATAAAGGTATAATGTCACTGGCATCACAACACACATGTTACTAGAATGGTGTAAGTAAAATCTCGAAGGCAAAGGGGACACTGTGTGCCCAGGGAGGGCCGGGTGCCATGGTCCCCTAAAAATTTTGAAAGAGACTCCGAATCCCTACGCAATGAGGTATTTTATTTCCATAAAGATTACACAAGACAGAAAATAAAAATGTTGTCAGACCCAAAGACGTGACACACCTTTCTCTGTGTATTTTGTCGCGCTGAATACGAATCTGAAGCCAGAATTGTGCCACCACCATCCAGTGTTTTTTTAAATCGAGAAAAAACTCCGTGACATTTTTTTGTTTGTTTTCAGGGTTATTGTCAGATCCAAAGATTTGACACATGTTACTCTACGTATGTTGACGCGCTGAACCCGAATATGTAGTCAGAAATACGCCACCACTTTCCCGTTTCTTTTTTTAAATCGCGAAAACCACCTTGAAATTTAAAATTTCACGATGTTTTTTGCGATAAAAGTGGTAATTGATGGATTAATTCAGGCTACACATTCGAGTTCAGCGCGTCGACATACATAGAGAAACTTGTGTCAAATCTTTGGTTCTGGCGACGTTTTTGTGTTCCTATGCTATCAATTCCTAATTTTTCCCTTTTTAGCCTAAATTTTGGAAATTGATACATTTGGGGAAGTAGCACTACAAACTATTTGGCATTTATATAAATGCTTCAACATAAAACCAAGTGCATTGATAAATCAATCGATTGATTGAATGATTAGAAGATGGGACAAGGAAGAGAAAAGAAAGATCACATGTAGTCTGTGGCCCGTTTTTAGGATACTGCTACACCATTCTCCATGTTTGGAAAAATCACATAAGGGTACCAATCAGAGCAACCGACCGCTAGAATTCTCCTCCAGACAGAGGTTGAATTCGACGTAGCTGTCTAGCTAGTGTCGAAAATCCTGCCACACAGTCGGGACTCGAACTCTAGGACTTCCTGGTCAGAGGCACTGCAATCAATCAAACAATCAATCGAAATTCTGAACCACTTATGCCGATAGTTTTTTATAACTTATATCTTTAAAGGTATAATTTCATTTTCCTTGTAGTACGTTATATTTATTTCCTAGTAAATCATGTCGAATGCAAATAAAAACGTTTGATAGAAAAAGGGGGCCCAGAGGGGCTCAGAAATGTAGTTTCCCCTCTGGTTTTCGGCTGCGCACGCCTGTGTATTTACAGCACGAGGCGGTGAAGTGGGAAAGGGGGGGGGCGGCTGGTCGCGGGTGAGTGGGGATGGCGGTGGTGAGAAGTATGCGGCGCGCCCTGTGGTTGTCTCTGCAGAGTACTCCGGAAACTGCTGCGGCACCTCACGAGAGCTTCTTCCTTCTCCCCCTTCCCCTCCTCCTCCTCCTCCAACTCCCTCTCCCCTCCCCCCTCCCTCGCTTCTTGCGGATCCGCCCGCGCCGCCTGTGCCATCTTGCGGAGTTGGCTAGAAACTCAGGGTACGTGACGACGTGAGTTCTGGGGAGGTTTGGAGTATTGCAGGAGGCGTCATGCCGCGCAGATATTCCAACAGAGAGGGTGAGAGAGGGTGGGGAGAGGGGGAGTCAGAGGCAAAGGAAAGCCTTTGGACGTCTCTCAGGGCTGTTGCGCCGAGTTCCACTTGAAATACGGCTTCAGTCTCCTCTCGAGCGAGCAGAACCGGAGAAGCCTGGTTCAATTTCAAACAGTTTTTACGACTTGGTGAAGAATTAAGCGAGCATAATGAATTTTTCCTTTTGCTAGTGTAACTAGTAATACCTGTCATTCGGTTTAAACGTTCAACGTGCAAGTAATTGCACTATCGTCGGGAAAGAGACTGTCGAGAGAGGAAAAAAAATATCCAACCATTTCTTTTATTTTCTTTTTCTCGTAATACACGAGTATTATTTGAAGTGAAACTGTTTAGTGAAAGGGTGTAAAATACACATTGTTACACGGGACTTTTAACTAGAAAATTTGAAATTATATTTTAATAAGAAATTTTAATGGTTTTCCCAATGTTAAGTAATAATACCACATATTCTTTCTGGTCTTCCATACTTTTGTCTAGAAAATGAGACAATGAAACGGTTCTTCTTAAAATTCAGTTCCAACACATTTGTAAAACTCTCTATTCACAGGAGCGTTTTCAGCTTCGTGAAGAATTGAACGAGCATAATTAATTTTTCGTTTTCTGACGTAACTAGTAATACCTGTCATTTGGTTTAAACGTGCAACGTGCAAGTAATTGCACTATCACCAGGAAACAAACTGTCGAGAGAGAAAAAAATCTAACCATTTGTTGTTTTTTTCTCGTAATACGTAGGTATTATTTGACACGAAACTGTTTAGTGAAAGGGGTGAAACACACATTTTCACAGGTGACGTTTGAGTTGAAAATTTGAAATTATATTTTAATAAGAAATTTTAATGGTGTACCCAGTGTTAAGTGATATATTCTTCCTTCTCTCCTATAGTTTTGTTTTGTAAATTAGACACTAAGGGTTCCTCTTGAAATTCAGTTCCAACACATACGAGAAACACTCTTCAATTTAAAGGAGTGTTTACAGCTTCGTGAAAAGTTAAGCGAGCGTAATGAATTTTTCCTTTTCTAGTTTAACTAGGAATACCCGTCATTTGGTTTAAACGTGCAGCATGCAAGTAATTGCAATATCGTCAGGGACAAACTGTCTAGAGGAAAAAACCTTACCATTTGTTTTGCCTTTTTTCCTCGTAAGACGCGGCTACTATTTGATGTGAAACTGTTTAAAGAAATGGGTAAAATACATATTTTCACACGTGACTTTTAACTACAAAATTTGAAATTACATTTTAATAAGAAATTGTTATGGTTTTTCTCTGAGGTAAGTAATAACACTATATATTATTTATGGTTCCTCAGAATTTTGTTTGGAAAATCCGGCAGTAAGGATTTCTCTAGAAATTCAGTTCTAACACATACGAGAAACACTCTTCAATTTAAAGGAGATTTATGACTTAGAAAAGAATTACGCATGCATAATGAATTTTTCCGTCTTCTAATAGAACTAGTTACACCTTTCATGCAGATAAATGGCTACGTGGAAGAGATAAATTACCCAAATGACATGATAGAAATATTTTACATTGGCTGAAACAGAACAACTACATTTCGAGTTGTAATGGGGCTATTTTATGACGTGATTTTAACTGGAATTATTGACATTTAATACAACGTAAATGTTTGTTACATTTCAAATAATCAATTTTTTCCTATCATGGCATTTTTTGATAAGTAGTCAGAAAATATTTCTCTTAAATTCCTCGCGTGAGGAATCCATAACTCCACTCGTCCTCCATAACGAGAAACTGGATTAACTTTCAAACAGTTTTTATTTATTTATTTATTTATTTATTTAGTCAAAAACAGTCAAAAACTGTATGTGACGTATGGGGGAGAAAATCATCTGAGCTTGTCCCGGCTGGGGCGGTGCCCCGTTGGTGGGAGAGTCCTGGTTAGGGGGAAACCCCACTAACCGACGGTAGGTCGGCGCTGGATCTCGCCATCCAGCGGGGGACGATCACCGCCATATCCCGAGAAAGAAACATGCACTACACTAACGGGATTAATGACTGAAGCAGTTGACGCGCCCGGAAACACGAAAAAATCAATCAATCGAACCCGCGACCCTTTGGACCGAAGGGCTGAGTCGGTACTCGCTCTTAGCCACCTCGGCCATCCAGGTCGGCATCAACTATAATGTTTAATCATATTTACTAATTACTTTTAATGGAAATAGATTGTAAATTTACCATGTTCAGAATTGTTAAAAAATCTTCTAGAGATCATCTCGAACGAACCAAGAAAATTAAGGATCCACTCCCCCATCCCCGGCGCAATAAACTCACGCACGGTCGAAATCACCCACCCGAGTCTCCGGCGAGGAAAAAAACATGCACAACACTAACGGGACTAATGATTAAAGCAGTAGACGTGCCCGGAAACACGAAAAATGAATCAATCAATCGAACCCGCGACCCTTCGGACCGAAGCCCTGAGTCGGTACTCGCTCTTAGCCACCTCGGCCATCCAGGTCGGCATCAACTATAATGTTTAATCATATTTACTAATTACTTTTAATGGAAATAGATTGTAAATTTACCTTGTTCAGAATTGTTAAAAAATCTTTTAGAGATCACCTCGAACGAACCAAGAAAATTAAGGATCCACTCCCCCTTCCCCGGCGCAATAAACTCACGCACGGTCGAAATCACCCACCCGAGTCTCCGGCGAGGAAAAAAACATGCACAACACTAACGGGACTAATGACTAAAGCAGTAGACGTGCCGGGAAACACGAAAAATCAATCAATCAATCGAACCCGCGACCCTTCGGACCGAAGCGCTGAGTCGGTACTCGCTCTTAGCCACCTCGGCCATCCAGGTCGGCATCAGCTATAATGTTTAATCATATTTACTAATTACTTTTAATGGAAATAGATTGTAAATTTACCTTGTTCAGAATTTTAAAAAAATCTTCTAAAGATCGTCTCGAACGAACCAAGAAAATTAAGGATCCACTCCCCCATCCCCGGCGCAATAAACTCACGCACGGTCGAAATCACCCACCCGAGTCTCCGGCGAGGAAAAAAACATGCACAACACTAACGGGACTAATGATTAAAGCAGTAGACGTGCCCGGAAACACGAAAAATGAATCAATCAATCGAACCCGCGACTCTTCGGACCGAAGCGCTGAGTCGGTACTCGCTTTTAGCCTCCTCGGCCATCCAGGTCGGCATCAACTATAATGTTTAATCATATTTACTAATTATTTTTAATGGAAAATAGATTGTAAATTTACCTTCTTCAGAATTGTTAAAACATCTTCTAGATTCTGAAGATTCCCTTTTCTTAGGGATCTTAATAAGGGGAATAGATTAATTAGGGAAAAGGGGAATAGATCTAATCTTCTCGAACGAACCAAGCAAATTAAGGATCCACTCCCCCTTCCCCGGCGCAATAAACTCACGCACGGTCGAAATCACCCACCCGAGTCTCTGGCGAGGAAAAAAACATGCACAACACTAACGGGACTAATGATTAAAGCAGTAGACGTGCCCGGAAACACGAAAAATGAATCAATCAATCGAACCCGCGACCCTTCGGACCGAAGCGCTGAGTCGGTACTCGCTTTTAGCCTCCTCGGCCATCCAGGTCGGCATCAACTATAATGTTTAATCATATTTACTAATTATTTTTAATGGAAAATAGATTGTAAATTTACCTTCTTCAGAATTGTTAAAAAATCTTCTAGATTCTGAAGATTCCCTTTTCTTAGGGATCTTAATAAGGGGAATAGATTAATTAGGGAAAAGGGGAATAGATCTAATCTTCTCGAACGAACCAAGCAAATTAAGGATCCACTCCCCCTTCCCCGGCGCAATAAACTCACGCACGGTCGAAATCACCCACCCGAGTCTCCGGCGAGGAGCTGTGTCCTTCGCGACGCGAGTTGCGCGTCGCCCTCAAAGGGCCACCGCGACCTGGCAAGGGCCGGGAAGGGCATGCCCCTCCTCGCGGCTTGACTCCCTTTGTGGCGAGACGCGGCCTTCACGCCCACGGGCCCCAAGGGCCTGCATTCAATTGAGGGCTCTGTTTGTAGGAAGTCGGGCGGGCGGTGGGGGCGGCGGCCCTTTCGGGGTGTACTGCTGCTGCTGCGCCACCACCGTGACCCGAACCGACTGACTTGTGAGGCGGCCTGCACGCAGATAGGGCCTGGCTGCGTATCAATATTAGCAGAAGGCAGCGCGCGGTGAGCTATAGTCGCTTTGGTGCGTCTCTTGAGATGTGGGGCTGGGATGTAAGACCGTTTGAGGTTGCTCAGGGTGTTGCTGGATGGATGTCACTGCATTGCCTCAGACTGGGAGGTTCTAGAGTTCGAGACCCGAGGGTTTTTTGTTACTACTAGGTTTATGTTTGCAAAATTGGACACCCTCCAATAAATACTTTCCTGTTTTACATGCTCACTTGCAGGTGAATATCGGAGCAATATCCTTGAACACTGATTCCCAATCTGATTGATTCTATAGTCTACCTGAAGGGTAAAAAGCAAACAGAGGCCCATTTATTAAATATACTAGGAAAGTCAAAGATTTCTTCCGGGCTGAAGGGCCGTGGTCCATTGGAAAATCTATTTCCAGACGTTTCGTCCGCAACTACGGCAGACATCCTCAGAGGCGATGTGGTCTCGGACGAAGAATCCTCTTTGAAAGTTCCCCGGTGACTGTCAGTTTTTTCAACTGTTCCTGTTGCCATGTGCCATGTGCCGCGTGCCTACGTGACCACTGTCACGTCTTTGTTTTTCATTAGGTTTTGCTTTGGCCCCGAAGAAATCTTTGACTACAACTCCGGCCGTGAAAGCCTACATTGTTTTATACTAGGAAAGATTTGCGAGGCGACCTGCATCCAGATAGTGCCTGGCTGCGTATCAATATTAGCAGAAGGCAGCGCGCAGTCAGCTATAGTCGCTTTGGTCTGGCTCTTAAGATGTGGGGCTGAGATGTAAGACCGTTATAGGTGGCTCAGGGTGTTGCTGGATGGATGTCACTGCAGGGCCTCTGACTGGGAGGTCTTAGGGTTCAAGTTCCGACAGCAGCCGCGTTTTTGTTGCTACTAGGTTTCTGTTTGCTCAATCCAACACCATTCAATAATATATTCCTCTTTTCCTTGCTCACCTGCAGGTGAATATCGGAGCAATGGCCGTAAACAGCGGATCCCAACCTGATTGGTTATGTAGTCTATCAGATGTGTAAAATCATATAAAGGCATATTAATTTAATATCTTGTGAGGCGGCCTGCATCCAGATAGTGCCTGGCTGCGTATCAATATTAGCAAACGGCAGCGCGCAGTCAGCTATAGTCGCTTTGGTCTGGCTCTTAAGATGTGGGGCTGAGATGTAAGACCGTTTGAGGTGACTCAGGGTGTCGCTGAATGGATGTCACTACAGTGCCTCTGACTGGGAGGTCCTAGGGATCGTGTCAGGATGGTAGCGGATTTTTTGTTACTACTAAGGCTACTTGTTCTAATTTGTAATATTCGACACTAACAAATATATTACTGTTTCCCCTGCTTAGCTGGAGGTGAATGTCGGAGCAATACCCTTGAACGGCGGTTCCCAACCTGATTGGTTGTGTAGTCTACCTGTTGTGATAAAAACACATTGCAAGGCGGTGAGCACGCAGATATAACTCGGCTGCGTATCAATATTAGCAGAAGGCAGAATTATGCTATAGTCGCTTTGGACCGCCTATTGAGATGTGGGACTGAAACGTAAGACCGAGTGAGGTAGCTCAGGGTGTGACTGTATGGATGTCACTACAGGGCCTTCGACTGAAAGGTCTTAGGTTTCAGGTTCCGAGGGCAGCGGTTTTTTTATTGCTACTAGGTTTCTGTTTGCAAAATTGGACACGCTCTAATAAATACATTCCTCTTTTCCTTGCTAACCTGCAGGTGAATATCGGAGCAATACCCTTGAACAGCGGTTCCCAACGTGATTGGTTGTGTAGTCTACTTGTTGAGTTAAAAAACATAGAGACCCATTAATTAAATATACTAGGAACGACTTGTGAGTCGGTGAGCATGCAGATAGTGCCTGGCTGCGTATCAATATTAGCAGAAGGCAGGGCTGTGCTAAAGTCGCTTTGGTCCGCCTCTTGAGATGTGGGGCTGAGATGTAAGACCGCTTGAGATGGCTCAGGGTGTTGCTGGATGGATATCACTGCAGGGCCTCTGTCTGGGAGGTTCTAGGGTCCATGTTCTGACGGTAGCAAGTTTTCTGTTACTACGCTGTTTTTGTTTGCAAAATTGGACACCCTCCAATAAATACTTTCCTGTTTTACGTGCTCACTTGCAGGTGAATATCGGAACAATATCCTTGAACACTGGTTCCCAACCTGATTGGTTACCTGAAGGGTCTATATAGTCTACCTGAAGAGTAAAAAGCAAACAGAGGCCCATTAATTAAATATAATAGGAAATATTTGTGTGGTGGCGAGGTGCGGAGATTGTGTCTAGCTGCGTATCAATATTAGCAGAAGGCAGGGCTGTGCTGAAGTCGCTTTGGTCCTCCTCTTGAGATGTGGGACTGGGACGTAAGACCGTTTGAGGAGGCTCAGTGGTCAGATCAGTGATGGGTCACTGAATGGATGTCACTGCAGTGCGTCTGACTGCGAGGTTCTAGGGTTCGAGATCCGACATTAGGGGATATTTTGTTACAACTAGGTCTTGCCTTGTTCCTGTATGTTGAAAATTGCTTCCATAATCGACGATTTATGTGTCCTAGATGCCGAAAAATGGATTGACGGCAAAACGTACACTGCCCGTTCATCCATCAATTTTTGCTGGTTGGAAACACTTTCGCACATCCATGTGTATTCGTATAATATTTGCGTAGATGTTGCACATAAATTGAGAGTGTATGTGCTATTGTTGATCCGCCAGTTTCGGTCATGTTTTCGCGTCCACGCGCGCTTTCTGCAGGCTCATCTCACAGCTACAATTTTCGAACATTATTTTTCTCGATTGATTGATTGATTTTTTTCGTGTTTTCAGGCACGTCAACTGCTTTGGTCATTAGCCCCGTTAGTGTAGTGCATGCTTTTTCTCGGGAGATGGCGGTGATCTTCCCCCGCCGGATGGCGAGATCCGGCGCCGGGTTTCCGCCTAACCAGGACTCTCCCACCAGCGGGGCACCGCCACAGCCGGGACAAGCCCTAAGCTTCCGACCGGTCTCCCGGAATATGTGGTAGTGTAGTGCATGTTAGTATAAGTGTGTGTGTTTAAAGGGAGAGGATAGGACAAGGAAGAGGAAGGACAGATCGCGAGCGGTCCGTGGCCTGTTTGATAGGGTACTGCTCCGGCATTCGCCTGGTGTTGATCGGAGAAACCACGGAAAACTACCGATCAGAGCAGCCGGAATTCTCCTCCAGGCAGTGACTGAATTCGACCTAGCTGATAACCTAGTGTCGAAAATCTGCCGCCGTCAGGACTGGAACCTAGGACCTCCCGGTCAGAGGCGCTGCAGTGATATCAGTTGATACACTGAGTTATCGCTCCCTACCCTACCATTTATTTTTCTCGAAAAATTCTCTAATGTGTAGGAGTTCTTTATTATTAAACATAAAATAATATGTGTTGCTACTCTCATTTTCGGAGAACTCTGCATTTTCAAAATGTGTATAAAAAAATATTCGGCATACGTCGAGCAGCGAGCTAGGGCTCGTCAGGCAGCGAGCTAGGGCTCGTCAGGCAGCGAGCTAGGGCTCGCCTAGCAGCTGACATGTTCGGCGAATATAGCTCCCTTTGATGTGTCTGAAATACCGACACGCGGTGGGTAGGGCGAACACCGAATGTTCGTCACTCGGCAAATAGCAAGCAGCTCATCCACACTACTCGGGATTCGGCGAGCGGTTGCTCGCTGTTCGTCGAATAACGAATGGGTGGAGCCGCCTTTAAATGAAAACTGTTCTAAACAAGATGGTCTTTAAAAAAAGTCCGGAACTTTTTTTTTCAAAGAGAAGATTTTAAGCAATTTTCTTCTTAAAATCAATGCTTTATTTTTTACCAAGATAGAACAAGGGACGCTTTAAAGGATGGCGAGGTCTCATTTTCGTTGAACTCTCATAATTGAGGAGCAAACATTAAAAACGTGACATGTCTACATCACACTTTTCTAATAAAAATGAATAATGTAGCCCACTTTTCAATACTGTCTTTAAATCAACAAATAGAGTACTACTAGTGTATTGTAAGACATATTACATTTCTTTTTGGAAATAAAATTCTAGGTAAAAACAACAGAACTCAATTTTTGCCAAATAGACATGTCACTTTTTGAATGTTTGCTCCTCAGTTTTGGAAAATTGCAGAGGTAGAATTAATACGAGAAAGTATCTGCTCTTGTAACACCACCAGTTGCTGGCTGGAATCGCTTTCGCAGGTTCACGTAGTCGTATAATATTTGGGTAGCAGTTACACATATTTGAGAAATGATGCGCTGTTGTAGCGGCTGCAGTTTCGATAGCTTCTTCGCTTCCGCGCGTGCTTCAAACCGGCTCATCTCCTCGCAGCGTTGCGTCGACCGCGTGCTCCGGTCGTCGACCTTCCCGCGCGATATGGCGCACGTATTCCAGAGCGCGCTCGCTTGCTCCGTGGCCGAGGGCCCCAGGCGGTGGGCGCGCTTCCATTGTTCTGGACGGCGCAGGTGCAAGGCGGCGGCCGCCAGATCGCCTACCCTCCACCCCCGCCCCGCCCCCGCCCCACCCGCGCATCCTGGGACACTGTGGGCCACATCCACGTATCCCCTGACCGCATGGGTTGGCTCAGAGACGACACTGTTCCATGACGAGGGGAGGTGCTGGGGTTCGAGTCCCGACGGTGGGAGGATTTGATTTTTCACACTACTTGCTGCTTTGCCCCTTCCTGTATCCTTTCCTCCTCATGCCTTTCCCTTTCCCCGCTCCTTTCTTCTTCACGCCTTTCCCTTTGAGTGCTCCTTTCCTCCTCTCGCCTTTTCCTTTTCTCCTCACGCCTTCCCATTTCCCTTCTCGCCTTCCCATTTCCCCGCTCCTTTCCTCCTCACGCCTTCCCCTTCTCCCTCTCGCCTTCTCCTTACCCCTCTCGCCTTCCCCTTCCCACGCTCCTTTCCTCCTCACGCCTTTCCCTTTCCCCGCTTCTTTCCTCCTCTCGCCTTCCCCTTTCCCCTCTCGCCTTTCCCTTTCCTCCTCACGCCTTCACATTTCCCTTCTCGCCTTCCCATTTCCCTGCTCCTTTCCTCCTCACGCCTTCCCCTTTCCCCGCTCCTTTCCTCCTCACGCCTTCCTCTTTCCCCTCTCCTTTCCTCCTCAAGCCTTCCCCTTTCCCTTCTCCTTTTCCCACCCATCCTTCCATCCCCTTTCCACCTCTGTTCCAACGGAAGATGTGGCTCAGAGCATTAACAGATGTCAGTGCAGTGCCTTTGACCGAAAGGTTCTAGTTCGAGTCCCGACGGTGGTAGGATTTTCGACGCAAGCTTGTCCGCTGGGTTGAATTTAGACGGTGTCTGGAGAAGAATTCTAGCTTCCAGCTGCTCTGCCCGGTAAGTTACTGTGGTTTCTCTGATCAACACCTAGTGAATGCCGGAGAAGTACTCTACCAAACGGGCCAGAGACCGCGCGCGATCTTTCCTTCCACTTCCTTATCCTCTCCTCAACCCTTACATACACACACTAATATGCATTACACTACCACACATGCCAGGAGAGTGGTCGGGAGCTTAGAGCTTGTGTCGGGTGCGGCGGTTCCCCGCTGGTGGGAGATACCTGGTGAGGCAAATGTACGTGTGGGTCGGCGTCGGATCTCACCACTGGGGCTGAGGGCACTGCCGGCTCCTGCGTTAAACATTCACTTCACTGAAGTGGCCAATAGCAGTTGATGTGTCAGGAAATATGAATCAATCAATCCAATCTGCACTGTACTCCGTCATCGCTTGCTCGTGAGCTTCATTTCTTCTTTGCCTCCCCTTCTCTTCTTCCCCTCTTTCCCCTCCCATTCTCCACTCGTTTCCCCTTCCCCATCTAAAATCACGTTTTTGGATTTTTTTACACGTAATATTTTTCACCTCGTCAACTCTTTCTGGGTACTAAATATTGGATTCTCTTTAGCATAAGAGGTTTCAAGGGAACTTCCATTTTTCATTTTGTAAATTTTCTTGTTATCCATTTCTGCTTACATTTTATTTTTCCTTTATGTTTATAAACATAACGAACACCGCAAAGATGAGCAAATTCTACAATTTGAACAAAATACAAACGTAACACATCTTTTTTACTAATTTAGAATATTCGCGTACGTCTACGGAAAACTAAATCAGCGTCTGGCCATGTAAAGTTTCAATAGTTTCGTCAGATAACCAGGAAACGAGGGAAAATAAAAAACAATTACATTTCGATTTTTACTGAAAATCATAAATTTTCTATTATTTCAGTCCGTGGTGTCTCGTACCTGCCGTTACGACTATATTCTCATACTTGGTGCGTTGCTGCTTCGGACACACCTAGTGATGACAAATTATAGCAAAACATCGGTATAATGAATATAATGAATTATATCGAAGTAAAACGTCCTAGTTCTAATGTGATACATAACATGCCAATAGTAGTTTAAAGTATATTCTGCTTCGAATTTGATTCTGCTTCATTTTCTAATCAATGTTATAAAATAATCAAATCGAATTGATCAAAAATGTAATAACTCTGGAGACAGGTAGCAAAAAGCAAAAGGTTTCTTGCAGTCTTACCATGGACAAGAAGTTGTGAATGGCTTGTTGATTGCGAGCAATCCACAAAAGAAACCAGATACTGGAAATTTTATTTATATCGTGAGAATTGTTTGAAAACATTTAAAGCAATTTTGAGCATCAATGTTATAATATCGATTTTCTGCTAAAAAATAGCAATGTTTTAAAAACAGATTTTTTTGCCGTCCCTAGACAAGCTGACGTCATGCGACGAAAAAGAAAGAATATTTAGTATTCATGTGTACATTAAATTTTTGCTGCTCTAAGGACCCCTTTTTCCACACACTCGACAACAGCAATTTTACTTCTGTGAGATATTAGTTTTTAGCTAAACGTGATAGTATAAAATTACGCTATATGGACGAAGAGACGTAAAGAACTAATTCTAACGCAGCAGGAGTCGACGACCTTCTTTAGCTCACGAAAGAGGGCTTGGGCAAAAGGCCAATTTCGAGAACGTAAGAAGAACTAATGAGTATAAGAATGATTTACTTTCGAGTGTACGCAATTTGTCTTACTGATTGTGACTTAAATGTGTTTCTCGGGGTATTATGTTTCGCACGGATTATCCATCGTTCTCTCGTTTGATAGGGTGGAGCCGCATCCGTATATTTGTGCGAGTTATCTGAAGCTAGTTCATCTTATTTTAAAAAATTTGTTGTCTCTACAATTGGCGCAACATGTCTTGAAGCCCCTTGGAAGGCCTTGAGCGCTTTGCGCTTTTAGGAGTAACTAGTGAGAACTCGTCAAAATTTGACGGTGAGATCTGAGATAAATGTAAAATACTGTGCCAAGACTAATGTTCACAATATGTTGCATTGTTTGGATCTTGAGGGTATAACGAAGATATTCTGTGATAAGGAGTTCCCAAAATTTTGAACACGTATGGCCTATGACCAGGAAGCAATGCAATATTGGCACCAAATGACACAAGAAAGAGCACTATTATACTGACGGAAGTTACTTGTAATGTACATGCAAACTGTCAACACCACAATGCAATTATTACACTGAAACAAAACCTTGACGCATTGTAAACAAATCTCAACAATCAAAACAAAACATCAAGCAGCGTGAACGCGCATCTATGGACTCATGTATATCGATTTTGATACTGCCACCCTTTGAAAGAAAACAATTGACTATTGATAAGCGTACTATTAAAGAATGATATAATTAATTAATTTACACCGTAAATGTTGGTGAATCAACACAACAATATCTCATAACACATCTAGGGATCATATTCTTTCATTTAAAAAAAAAAAATACAGCAATCGGTTCAGTAGAAGCTCTAAACGAAGCCATAACAGAATACCTTATTTTTTAAATATATAGATCCTCCATTAATTTACAGCGCTTTTAATTTTTGGAGTAATCCTCCATTAATTGCAATCAGTTGTCAGTCTCGTCGCAGTCAGTTGTCAAGAGGACCGCCAGGTAGTATCTCCGCGTACGCGTCTCCTACTACGCGCTCCTGCGTCACTACCCAACGGCCAGAATTGGGAAGGAATAAGGATAGGGGCACGGTTAAAGACACTTCACAGGGATTGGACTAGCCCTTGTGAAGCAGCCAAACTCGTTTTGTTGGAACAAATTTCACATGAGATTCGAGGGGAATCGAACCTGGACCTCCTTGATGAAAGGAGAGCGACTTCGCTAATCTAGGACAATCAAACGAAGAATTGTGGTGTTCTTTAACCCTTATTGATTTTTTTATTTTCACCTGCTATAATTATTTTTTATTACATTTATTTATTTTAATTAAGTTGAAAATTAAATTGTGTTCCTCCTGCAACAAAATGTGCTATATTTCACGATTTAAAAACAATTCTTTGTTTTTCAAATCGTTCATGTGATAAAATAAGTTTCAAGGAAGTCGATAAAGTATCATTCGTATTTTAGTTTGATTATATTCCTAAAAGTGTTTTGTCTCTGATGTACGGAAACAGTTTGTTATTAGGAAGTTCCGATTACCGACGCCACTAGATTACTATCACTTCACCTCGTTATCTTATCGCGTTTACCGCCTAACAATGCATGGGGTGATATAAACGCATGATGCACATTATGTGTAATATGAAGTAGTTCATAATTAAATCGGTAGAATGCGTTTAAGACCTGAACAACTTTGTTAAAGCT
Organism: Teleogryllus occipitalis; assembly: GCA_011170035.1. Lineage (NCBI taxonomy): Eukaryota > Metazoa > Arthropoda > Insecta > Orthoptera > Gryllidae > Teleogryllus > Teleogryllus occipitalis. The sequence goes on from BLKR01003294.1 coordinate 112,347, forward strand.
GAGTTACAATAAAGACGTAACTCAACTGCGCATTACTAATAGTGGTAAGAGTTATGGCGTTCGAGCAGTGACGGAGAACTCAATATTCGGTTGTTTTTTAATACACCATTGTGAACTTTAACAGTGTCTTTCATGCCCAGTGGTATAATAAGTGGAGTTGGCTCATCTTTCTCGTTGAAACATTGTTGAGTTCATGCTGTGATGAACATATAATGCATTTTTCTACAATCTTTTGTTGAGTTCGTCTTTCCGATCCGAAACGCTCTGTCATCGCTCCGTCCCCATACTCCGCCCCCTTGCCCCGACCACTTGTGCCGAGGTGTGTGAAGTCGGCGGGCAGAAATTTGAAAATCCTTAATATTTCGTAAGTTCTGAGTAGCGAAAAAAGAGTTCTAGAGTTCTAGACAAATTTCAAAAAAAGTTCCGCAAAAATTCGAAAATTATTACAAAAAGAGAAATTTAAAATCCAAAAAAGAGCTGCGGGCAAAGTCCAAATAATCAAAATTTTCTAACACGTAAGGATAGAGGTCGAAGAATTCTACAGTTGTCGCAAAAATTCACACTCAAAACTAAAAAAATACGTTAAAAATGTATTAGAATGTATTAGAACACTCGGAGCGTGAGGTCTAGCGTTCGAGTGGCAAGATTTTCGACACTAGCTATTTAGCGATTTTCGCTACAATTACGTTGAGTTCAACCAAAGTTTAAAGGAGAATTCTAACGGCGCGGTGGTCGACTGCCCTGATCGGTAGTTTTCTGTGGTTTCGCCGATCAATACAAGCGAATGCCGGAGCAGTACTCTAACAAACGGGCCACGGACCGCGCGCGATCTTCCTTCTTCTACCTTGTCATATCTTCATCCCTTACACACACACCTACACTAACATGCGCGACACTACCACACATGCCGGGAGACCGGTGGGGAGCTGAGAGCTTGTCCCGGTTGGAGCGGTGCTTCGCTGGTGGGAGATACCTGGGTGGGGAAAACCCCGCAAGTCGACATAAATCAGTGCCGGATCTCGCCGTCCAGCGGGGGAAGATCACCGACACCTCCAGAGAGGAAAATTCACTGCACTTACGGGACTAATGACCTTAGCAGTTGTCGCGCCCTGAATCACTAAATATCAATCAATCAATCAATCAAACAATTTCATGTGGATTTTGGGGTAATCCACCTTTGCTACGCCGCCTCCTTCAGCGATATCCTCCATGGAACTAATGACCTTAAGAGTTGTCGCGCCCGGAATCAGTAAATATCAATTAATCAAACAATTTCATGTGGATGTTGAGGTAATGCACCTTTGCCACACCGCCACCTCCCGCGATCACCCCCACCTCCAGCAATATCACACATGGGACTAATGACCTTAGCAGTTGACCCGTCCGGAATCATCAATCAATCAAACCCGTTCCCCTGCCACGTGACCCAGCTCCGGCCCAGTCTTCGCCTGACGTCACCTCTCGTCTCCCTTGCCGCTTCACTTTGATCATTTCTGGGACTGTTTCTGTAACGTTTCTGTTCTGAGCAATGTAATACCGATGGCGGTGTCATCTTGTGGTGCCCCGTATTACAATTCGGAGCCCGTAGGCCGCATCGGAATGCAGATCGAATATGTTAATCACGCAATCACCGCGCCCAGAGCGACAGTCGGGGCCGAAGCGCTTTCGTTATTGCGCTTTTTATCTGATTATCCGCCGGACGATTCATCAGCGCTGGCGACCGCCACCGCCGCCGCCAAAGCCGCCGTTGCCACCGTCACCATCACCGCCACCGTCGCCCCCGCCCGCACCGTTCCCGCCCGCCGCGCACCGCCCACCGCCCACCGTCCACCACCCACCGCCCACCGTCCACCACCCACCGCCCACCGCCCACCACCCACTACCCTTCGCCCGCCGACCGCCGCCCACCGCCCACCGCCCACCACCTACCACCCACTACCCACCGCCCGCCGACCGCCGCCCACCGCCCACCGGCCAGCGCCCAGCACACACCGCCCACCGCCCACTGCCCACCGCCACCGCCCACCGTCGTTCACCACCCACCTCCCACCGCCTACCACCCCACTACCCACCGCCGCCGAACGCCGCCGCCGACCGCTTCGCCCACCGCCCACCGCCCACCGCCCACCGCGCACCGCCCACCGCCCAATCGTCCACCACCCACCGCCCACCTCCCACCGTCCACCACCCACCACCCCACCACCCACCGCCCACCGCCCACCACCCACTACCCTTCGCCCGCCCACCGCCGCCCACCGCCCCACCGTCCAGCGCCACCACCACCGCCCACGTCCACCACCCACTGCCCACCGCCCACTGCCAACCCACCACTGCCCATCGCCCCCCGCCCACCGCTCACCGCCCACCGCCCACATCCCAGCGCCCACCGCTCACCGCTCACCGCTCACCGCTCACCGCCCACCGCCCGTCGCCGCCGCCACCGCCACCGCCGCTCCCACCGCCGCCGTTACCACCGAAACGCGCGCGTTTGGACAATTTTGGGAAACTACATATTGGCAGCAATTTTCCGCGTGAGTTGCTCATCTAAGCTCCTCGCGCTGTCAAGTGGCCGGGAAGAAAGGGAAATGGGGTGGGGGAAGCGTTGCGGCCCCGCGGCATCCAGGGGCGTCCAGAGCAAAAACTGGTGCGTGGGATAGTAGATCAGTGCATTGCTATGATTCTAAAGAAATTGAAACTGCCTCCCCTGATACATAAACAGTATTAATGTGATTATTAACCCTGAAATCACAAGGCTAATTTCAACGAGCACTAACTACAAGGCTAACTGGTGACTCCGCTCTTTCTTCAATAATCTTTCTTCTTCCAGATTTAATATTCAACAATGAACGATGAATTCTGTTTTAGGGACAAGAAAGTTTATTAATTTATCATTTGTCATACCATAAACTGTAGAACAAACTATTTAAACTAAAAAACGATCAACTTACAAACAAAACTACTATTCCGCTCAGATAAACCTATGAGATATAATATTTGGTGCTGTTAGGATACAAAATAACTTCAGAAGGAAAACTGTTGAAAGCTTGATACAAAATTACAAATATAAAAGAAAATATTAGAAAATATTTCAAGTGGCTAATCTGTCTTTCAAACTGCCAAGAAACTTTGGCGTAAAACTGAAAAGAGCAAAGAATAAATAAAACTCAATCTTCCACGCTATTCTTACATTAGGGTAAATTATGTTTGATTCATTGACATTCTAACAGAAAATAGACGAAAACCATCAGCAAAAGCAGAGTCACAAGTTAGAAAAATCTGTGACGTTAATTGCAAGGTTTGGTCAAATATAACCTCAATTACATTTTATTTTATATTACCTGTTGTAGAATGACGTGAAGGAAAAATATACACATGTCGACTGTCGTCGTGGAAGCAGAATGTAAGATACAATAACCGCATGTCAGCGATATTCGAAGCTGTAAATTGTTAAACGTGATAACTTCCCACTAGGTTCACAGCTGACCTAGTCCCTATATATTGAAAAGATCCCAGCTTTCCTTTATTAATAAAAATATTGAAATTTGTTTTGTTTAAAATGTAATTGAAATGGGAAGAACGCATCATGCGCAACATGACAAGTACGCGGGAAATGGAAAATCAGTTGATTTTCCTGAGAAAACATCGTTTTGCGTGATCGTCCAAACGATTGTTTGTGACTATCTATTGTAAGTATTCAATGTACTTTTGTATCGTTCTTGGAATACTACCTACGGAAAACATCAAAGAGGTAAGATAGTTCTGATTATTACCTGGAAATTATATTTCATTCATTTTCTTGCGTACATTAAGATATCACACAGGGATCACATAATAATGAAAACATCTCGATCCCCATCTCGATCAGGTTTTTCGTCCAGTTTCCCTGATCCATTGAGCAAATGCTGAAGTGGCCCCTTGTTTTGCTTCTAGACATAAATGTAACTTCATTTTCTGTGCACGTCTTCTAGAATTCAGTGGGAAATACAATTATTCAAATTATCGTTTCCATGTTGTCGCGGCAGGAAGTAATAAGAGCCAAAATTTATTGCTTATTTATCTTTGAAAATAGATTTTATTACATGGGAGTTTTTTTGGTTGTTTTTTTCTCCCTTTCAAAATTCAAAATTTATTGCTTATTTACCCTTGAAAATAGATTTTATTACATGGGAGTTTTTTTTCTCCCTTTCAAAAATTCAAAATTTAAGTAGTATATGACTTAGTGTAGGGATCACAGAATTTTGAAAATGTGCACACAATTCCCTTTTCCCCTTTTCCCCGTTTTTAACTGTTTTTTGACGTGAAATAAATAAATCAATAAAAAACTTGCACAGAATTCACCTCTCCCCCGTAGCACGTCACACACAGTTTTTAACTGTTTTGGACGTAAAATAAATAAATAAATAAATAGGGTAAGGTAACAGAATTTGCTGTTATAGGCCAAACTAATATCCATGTAAATATACGTAAAGATCTTGGTAACTGTAGCGTCAAGTTGGCGGCCGTGGGTGGGAGAAGGAGCGGAAGTATCGCATATCTGCGGGCTGAATAGCTTGGTGACCCGGCGTTCGGATATTTAGACAAAGGAGACGCCAGCTTGACCTGGAAGGTCACGTGGTAGATACGAGCCTCCCTCCTACACCAAGGACGGTCACGTGACGGCTGCACTCTGGTATAAAATCGAGCCAACGAGGGTTTTATTCTGCAAAACTCGCGTGATGCGCAAAACTTCACGCCCAGGTTGGAGCGTGTCGTGCCTAGTGCACGGGTGACGAGGTCACGGTAGGGGCGCGGGTGAAGCGTCAGAGGAGGCCGGGCCTCCCTAGCTATGTGGGGTATCCACAGGAAAATACAAGTGTGTAGTTTCGGAGAAGAAGTTGGTTATTGTACATAGATGTAAATAAACTTGTCCATACTTGTAAATGTCTGTGTGTTTTTCTTCATGACGCCGCAGTAACTACAAAATATAATGTAAATTCATGGCCATGCAGTATTTTTTTAAAACTTTTCTACAGTACTTCCTTCTGTGCAATGTAATCGCACGGGTTCAGCTAGTAAACCTAATTGAGTCATCACCATCTCCACGTAGTTGTGTAGAAGTGTAGATGGTGTTGGTCCTGTGGTGCATCGCCGCGAGACCTGGCAAGCGAACAGAGTTCCACCAAATGTGGGTCCGAGGCACGCGGACATGTCTTGGCAGAGGTCGCAGTCTTCGCCGCTGGAATTCGAAATTTCACGAAAAGGTCGCCCCGTCCAAACGGCGCATTGTCGAGATGACTCGACGCCGACCGGGTGAGATGGCTCAAGGTAACAACTGTTGCGACAGCGGAGTCTCTGATTGGGTGGCTCTAGGATGCGGGAGATTGATTGATTGATTTTTTCGTGTTTCCGGGCGCGTCAACGGCTTTGGTCATTATTCCCGTTAGTGTAGTGCATGTTTGTTCTCGGGAGATGGCGGTGATCTTCCCCCGCTGGATGGCGAGATCTGGCGCCGACATACCGTAGGCTAGTGGGGTTTTCCCCTAACCAGGACTCTCCCACCAGCGGGGCACCGCCTCACCGCTGGGACAAGCTATAAGCTCCCTACCGGCCTCCCGGAATAACTGGTAGTGTAGTGCATGTTAGTGTAAGTGCGTGTGTAAGGGGAGAGGAAAGGACAAGGAAGAGGAAGGAATGATCGCGCGGGGTCCGTGGCCCGTTTGGTAGGGTACTGCTCCGGCATTCGCCGATCAAAACAGCCGGCCGCTAGAATTCTCATCCAGACACCGATTGAATTCGACCTAGCTGAAAAGCTAGTGTCGAAAATATGATGCGGGAGAATTTTCGGTACTAACTACATAGAATTTAATTTACGTTACATTTGGTATTAATTCTGTAATTAAGCGTGGGAGCGTGGTAGCAAAATATCTTAACTTTAATTAAATTGATCGACAGTAAGATAGTTTATAATATCCCTATACAGTATTTGAGTAACTCCCGAGAGTGCGGATGTTCGGATGTGTGGTTCCGCCACTCACGGCTTGAGATGGCTCAAGGTAACAACTGTTGCGAGAGCGGAGTCTCTAATTGGGTGGTTCCAGGATGCGGAAGATTGATTGATTGATTGATTTTTTCGTGTTTCCGGGCGCGTCAACTGCTTTGGTCATTAATCTCGTTAGTGTACCAATCGACACGCGCACCAATCGACACATGAGGTGTCTTTCAACGCGTCTCAGTTTCCTGATGGGAACTGATAATTTGTTTTCAGATCCGGCCAGAAGATTCAAAGAAATTTCCAAAAACTGTTCTGCGTGTTTTTTAGCTGCGATCTTCGTGAGTAAGCCGGAAATTAAACCAGCGCCACCTATAAACTTCATCTATGTAGATGGCGTTGATTAAACTCCAGCACCCAAAGACACTTTTGTCTCAATACGCCATAATTTTCTTTCACAACGTTGGCAACACTGATGTTGACATCTTTATGTGAACAAGTGAAGTTATTTCCAACAAGTGATGGCATATTTCATTTTAAGTTTTATCCATAAGATCTATTACCATACGTTTTTTAATAAATTTGAAAAAACTTACGAACAGTATTGCCTTGGAATTTCTTTAATTGTAAGAATTTCAAGTTAATTTGAAGAATGTCAAAACTGTGAGAAATGTTAGAGAATGAACCTTATTGACATAAACATACAAAACAGACGCCTTTTAATGTTTATGTAGATTCGCATAGGAAACGATTAATAAAGCAAGTGGAGAAGTGGAAGTGAACACAAATTTGATTGAGTTTGTGGGGTTTGAATCTCTCTTCAAAAATTAGGGGGGAAATATGAAAGTGTTAAGCAAATCCGGAGAACAATCAAATGTAGTTGTAGGTGATTTTGGGTCAGAATTTTCGGATGATCTTATGTTAGGATTAGAGAATAACCCAGAAGAATAGCTTACAGGTGATCTTTGTGCATTATTGTTCATATCAGCAAAAATCGTAAAAAAAAATATAGCTGTACTAAACTCTATACGCATCATCAATAACTTCCAAGTATTTTTTTAGAGGAATATTGTTTTAAAATTGAAATATTATCAGTTTCTTATCCCGTATGGAGGAAACATACAAGGCAATTAGATGTTGGGATTTTTTAAAGGGAAATATAACATTATTAGCTATAATGATTCATTGATAAGTCCAATGACAGATATCGTAGCAACATATTTGAACAAAGCTACGCATGAAAGAAATGAAGTTTGAAATACATTTTCAATACATGAAAATACTGTTAAAACAGTTAACAGTAGCGTCTGCGACGCTACATTCAACTAGTAATGTATTATATCACAGTGTTGAGTTCAGTCGCTGTCCGGAGTAGAATTCTAGCCGTTGGCTGCTGTGATCGGTAGTTTTCCGTGTTTTCTCTCATCAACACCAAGCGAATGCAGCGGGTCAATGACCCCCAATCGGGTCAATGACCCCCATCTCGATCAGGTTTTTCGTCCAGTTTCCCTGATCCATTGAGAAAATGCTGAGATGGCCCCTTGTTTTGCTTCTGGACATACATGTAACTCCATTTTCTGTGCACGTCTTCTAGAATTCAGTGGGAAATACAATTATTCAAATTATCGTTTCCATGTTGTCGTGGCAGGAAGTATTATTCCGAAAGACAACATGGATAAGAGCCAAAATTTATTGCCTTTTTATCATTGAAAATATATTTTAATACATGGGAGCTTTTTTCCCCAAAATTTTAGTAGTATATGACTTAGTGTAGGGATCACAGAATTTTGAAAATGTGCACACAATTCACTTTTCCCCATAGCACGTCATACGCAGTTTTAACAGTTTTTTGACGTAAAATAAATAAATAAAAAAAAAAGAATGCCGGAGCAGCATCCTAACAAACTGGCCACAAACCGCGCACGATCTTTCATTCCTCTTCATTATCCTATTGTCACCCCTCACACAGACTTACACTACAGACATACACCACACAGACCACAAACCACAAACATTCAACACACCACAGACCACAGACATTCACCACACTAACAAGCATGCAGGGAGACTGGTCGGGAGCTTAGGGCTTGTTCTAGCTGGGCAATGTTTATTTATTTATTTATTTATTTATTTACGTCAAAAAACAGTTAAAAACTGCGTATGACGGGCTATGGGGAAAAGTGAATTGTGTGCACATTTTCAAAATTCTGTGATCCCTACACTAAATCATATACTACTTAAGTTTTGAATTTTGAAAGGAAAAAAAGAAAAAAAAAACTCCCATGTAATAAAATCGATTTTCAAGGATAAATAAGCAATAAATTTTGAATTTTGAAAGGGAGAAAAAACCAAAAAATCTCCCATGTAATAAAATCGATTTTCAAGGATAAATAAGCAATAAATTTTTGAATTTTGAAAGGGAGAAAAAAAACAAAAAAACTCCCATGTAATAAAATCTATTTTCAAGGATAAATAAGCAATAAATTTTGGCTCTTATTACTTCCTGCCGCGACAACGTGGAAACGATAATTTGAATAATTGTATTTCCCACTGAATTCTAGAAGACGTGCACAGAAAATGAAGTTACATTTATGTCCAGAAGCAAAACAAGGGGCCCTTTGGTGGGGGATATGCCCCTTTGGTGGGAGATACCTGATTGGGGAAAACCCGGCTATCCGACATGTAGGTCAGCGTCGAATCCTCTCTGCCAACGGGGAAATATCACAGCCATCTCCCTTGATAAAACCCACACTAACCTTACGGGGATAATCATTTACTAATTACAGTGAAAAGCCCGAAAAAAATTAATAGTCGATCTTTAAAGGAGTTTTAAGATTATGCATTGGACTCTCTTAATAAGTAACCATTTTCTTTAAAGCCTCTGAGATGGCTCATGGTTATCGTACAAGCTTCCCATGCTGTGGTCCTCGGGTTCGATTCCCAGTCGACGCAAAAATATAGTTGTAGCTTTCCTTCAAAATCGTCCCCGTCTTTAGTTGTGACGAAGAAAAGCTCAAGCAGGCGGATCTTGCTAGTTACGGCGAAGAGAATGTCATGTTCGCCTCATGTCGCTCTTACCCCCCAAGCATGGGAATTTAACTAGGCCCAGGCAAGGGGGACACCGATAGCTGGCCGGCGAAGTCGGACTCCCAACCCCAAACGCCAAATGCATACATTTTCCTTAAGCGTTTTCTAAACTTCATAATTTTCTCTAATGCTTCTCTAAATACTCATGTTGAGACACTATCTTTCGTTTCGTATAATATAATTCAATATTTTTCAAAAATTTAGAAATCTTACTTAATACTTTTCTCTGTTCACAGGTGAGTTAAGATGCTTCGTACTATGGGGCGACAGACAGAGAGTAAGTACACGTGTTTAATAAATATCTTAACCGAATGTTCTTTTCTAAGTTAGGAAAAATCGAATATTGGTTGGAAATGGTTGATAGTTTACTGGGTTTGTTTTCGTTTTATATGTTTGGAAAATTCGATGACATCTGAAATATCTCGAAAAATTAAATTATACCTTGGAATACTAGATTCCCTTGCATGTACATTTTAATATTTTGGATTGAGGCAGGTTCAGTACAATTTTGGTATTGTAATGTTTGTTTGAATAAGGAAGATAGCTTGAATATTGATTAATGAATTTTCTCTACTACTGAAACAGTTACCTAATTCAGACTTGTCTGAGACTGAATCTAATATGGCAGCACATAATAATCTTTGTATAAAATCTATGTCAGATAGTAATCACTCATTAAATCTTTACCAATGAATTGGAAGTAAAATTATGAAAATTGTTTAATGGAATCATAATGGATATCACTGTCGCCTAGAAAATCTACAATTACTGTGCAACAGTATTAATTCGTACATAATATGCCTGCAAGAAACCAATTTTAAATTTAATTATTCAGCCAACGTCTGTAAAAAATAGACATTCTAGATTTAATTTAACCTTTGTATGTTATGTGTTTTCTGTCTTTATGGACAGAACTAATAATAGATCTTTTCGATTACGTATCTCTGTAATATACCTTTGTAATAATATTTCTAAATACTGTTGTATTCATTAATTGTTGCTTTAAGGAGTGTAGTAATGTAAAAAGATTCCAAAATGTATCCCTACATGTAAGATCATATTTGATGTAAAAGTCCAATAAGCATTGTAAGAATTATGTAACTAATGGAGTCGCTAAACACCTATGCTGTTGATGCGACTTAAAATAAACGAAAAAAAATATTTTTTTCTCGATCATTTAATAATACACGTATCCAAGCTGTATATTAAATCGAAAAATGACATCGATTACGTACCCCGTGGATTCCAGTTCGAAATTTACGACCTGTCGACCAATTTCTATTCCCACCTAGCCACCAACCAATTCCTAGAATTTTCGGAATCCACGGGCGAAATTGCATTCTCTTTGCACTATGCGCTTCTTTTGAACCGTAGTGGACAAGTAAACGATTTCTCAGTTTCATGTACGTAACCTAGACATTGTTGTACTCATATTTCTCATTACATTTCTCTTTGATCATTCAACAGAAAAATAATCTTCAAGAAATTCAGGTAATACTGAATTCGACAACTCTACAATTATTGTCATGAGAATAAAGTATTATGAAGAATCATATACACCTGCATTTATGGAGTGGAGAAGAGTAATAGAGAGAATTATTTTTAGCGATAACGTTTTCTTGGTTTACTTTTCAAAACTCTCCAAATCCTCTAGTTTATGGAAAATATACTAAATGTTAAGAATCACATTGTTTATTCACATTCAAGTAAATGTATGATGTAGGTAAACCTCATACATGAGTTTTAAATAAAATAAAACTGTTCAAAATCTGTTCTGAATGTTTCAAAGTCGTGCAGAATGTATAGTCTTCTACTCGCGCATAATGGCTATTATGACTAAATTACGACACTCGCTTCTACATCCCTCGCATGAAGATATACTCTTGAATAATAGCCATCATTATGCACTCATAGAATATACAATATTTACTTAATAATCTATAATAACTTACTTAAATAATTAATTTAATGAACACATTGCTTTCCTTTTTACACCCCACTACAGACACACTATAAGTTGATTTCTACTTGCTTTTAAACTTTTTTTTTACTGAGATATAAGTACGTATTTATTATTTACAAAGACTTACAGAAAATCCAACCAAACAGTCAGCATTGTAATCTACATGCTACATGTGAACATTTTAAATCATTTGAATGATGTTGTCAATGTTGGATATCAACCCCATAAGTTTTGTGTTATCGCCCACCCACAACCTCTAGCCATCAACCTCCTACATAATAATAAAGAAACTTACCGATTGACCATAAGTATATCCTGACAATTCAATTATAGATTCTCAAATTAGTCCCCATGTATATAGTTACATACATTTCTCAACTTTGACTCCTAACCAAACGTACTAAATTGACTCTTTGTGTTCTGGACTCAAGAAGGCGGTGAAATGTACCTGTGGGATACTTTCACTGACGAATTGTCATTGTCAACCACAAATTTGAACATATTTACTAATTATAGCTGAGATACTTTCACTCACGAATTGTCATTGTCAACTACAAATGTTAACATATTTACTAATTATTTTTTAATGTAAAATATTTTGTAAATATACCTTGTTCACAATGAAAAAAATATCTTCCATTTCGGAGGTGCTTATGCTTTGCACCCAGAAAACAACGTGTGTGGCTGTGCTGAGGCTGATCTGGAGATAAGCTGGTGGCGGGCTCTATTGTATTCCTCACGCATCATGCTGAATGCTGATTGTGATCCACCGGTAATAGGGCACGTGACTTTGAGTTTCTCACGCGTGGGACATTGGCTTGTGGAGTGTCAACAGCGAGCCCTGTGAAAAGGCACGTTTCAGTGATGCGGCTTCAACAAAAAAAATTTTCCATATTGCAAAAACCAATTTGCCAAATGTCCATGTTCAAAACTAATAATTGGTTCTAATAATAGATCGGCCAAAAATTATCGATGTTTTTAGACATCAATGTTACGTTTTAGTGATGCGACGCAGACATCCAAAACATCTATATCGCCAAACATTGACGTTCAAAATTAAAACATCAATTCTAATAATACATCGACCAAAAGCCATTCATGTTTTTAAACATCAAACGTGGATGTTCTGCAGCTGGTTTAGCAACCTCCCACATTAAATTAGTGCACAACAAATTTTAATTTGGCAGTGGCCGTCTATATTAATTTATGATTAAAATTTAACTCAAAATAAATTTATTCCCTATACGTGAAAAATACAAAGAAAGACGAAGGAAATACTAGGGTATCAAGACCATCTCGGGCGAGGGATAATGTGCTCGATGAAAAAAGGTACTATTCCGTTTTCATTTGTTTCGAACACATAAACAGACCGTGGTGCAATGAATTATTATTTCATATTTTAAGTTTTTTCAAAATTGTGTTTATAGAAATATTTCATCCACCAACGCAACGTCGAAAACGTAAAACATCGGTGTTAAAAGACATCGAACACGATGTTTAAAACATCCATGTTTTGAAAACGTCGACCTCGTCAAAATTTTCGAAATTATGGACCAATGAAATTATGACAATTCCTTTCGCTATCCCCTTGAATTCAAATACTTCAAAGCAACTAATCATTTTTTTGAGCTGCTCGAAGCGCAATATTATCTTCGTTTTTAAATCGTTTTTCTTTCTTTATGTCTGTCGTTTATTTTTATGTTTTGAAACATAAATATGAGAGAGAATAATGTCTATTATCTATTTTATTCATAATAATTGAGAAAATAATATTTCTATCTCGAGTCCGGATGAAAATAATTGCCTCAATAAATCCCCTGACATTTCGCCGTCCATTTGTTTTTCATTCTTTCCCTACTACTAAAAAAAATCCCAATTTTGGGGACAATATTCCTGCAATGAACAGAGAGGAAGAAACGAAGCTCTAGCAGTGTTCATGACGGAATAGCACACTCCGATGCATATTTGCATCTGCGCATGCGCGAATCGACAGAACGAGCAAGTAAGGATTTATGGTGAAATTGGTATTTGCATTTTACCAGAGCTAATATTTCATTTTCCACAGCACAAAATAACAGAAAAAACACAATTCTACTGTAATTTTTTGCATTTATTTTGAACACTTTATAAATTCATGGTAAATGTCAAATGAAATGTAGCATAACCTTTCAAGTTTATTCCATATTTTTTTCGGCTACAAATTCATTCCTTAACTTGTTCAAACCGCACGTATTGCGGTGATTCTAATTCCTTTAGTTTCATAATGGATTCCTTACAAAAAACGTTGCTGGTGAGTTCGTCAGCACGTATTAAATGCAATGCCCTGATGCCTCACTTACAATACTCTGAGCAGTGATCAGCTAGCAGAGCTAGTATCACAGATTATACTAGCATTTTAACAGTAAACGTGCCAAACTCAGTAAACTTACCAATGCGTTTTCTGTGCACTTGTCGATGACTGTAATGCCGGTAATGTACTACTAACAGTTAGCTACAGTCTACCGTACTGCTAACATACACACTTCCATTTTTTCAATCCGGCATTCTCTTTGCTTTGCTTTGTTTTACCAATTACCTTCATCACTCGTTATTTTAATTGTTTGCATTTTGGTATATGATCAATATATCGTTTAATGGAAACGCAGAAGTTCGCATGTGCAAATGATCGTGTGCATCAGGAAGTTGCCGAATATTACGGATGTGCGAGTGTGTGGGATCCGTTCCAAGATCTGCAACGTGAAAGCCAACAGAAATATAAATTTGCTTCGGCTTCGCCAGCGTGCGTTTACATCTTCTTAACTGTTTCAACCGCAGCTTAAGAGGTATTCCGAGAAACGCTGACATACTGAGGTCACTGACTCCGGAGGCAAGAGATCATCAGAGGGGACAGTACAGCTGTTGCTCTGACAGGGATTAAAGACACGCTGCACACTCAACGAAGTTTTCTTCTTCTACGTCTTCTCCTTCATTTTATTCGTTTCCTTCCCTTTATTTCTGTCCTTTCTCTTTCGTAACCTTACTTTTCTTTTCCTTCTATTTCTTTCTTTTCTTTCTCTTTGTTTTGCTTCTCTTTCGCCTTGTTTTTCTTCTTTCTCTTTGTTTTCCTTCTTTCTCATTGTTTTCCTTCTCTTTCTTTTACTTCTCTTTCTCTTTCTTTTCCTTCTTTTTCTCTTTCTTTTCCTCCTCTTTCGCTTTCTTTTGCTTCTCTTTCGCTTTCTTTTGCTTCTCTTTCGCTTTCTTTTGCTTCTCTTTCGCTTTCTTTTGCTTCTCTTTCGCTTTCTTTTGCTTCTCTTTCGCTTTCTTTTGCTTCTCTTTTTCTTTGTTTTGCTTCGCTTTCCTTTGCTTCTTCTCTTTCTTTTGCTTCTCTTTCCTTTGCTTCTCCTTCTCTTTCTTTTGTTTCTCTTTCTCTTTCTTTTTCTTCTCTTTCTTTTGCTTCTCTTTCCTTTGCTTCTCCTTCTCTTTCTTTTGTTTTTCTTTTGATTTTGCTTTCCCAGAAGTACGAACTACTACTTCTCATAAGCAATTACTTCTTTTCATGTCAATAGAAAGTTTTGGGAAACATGGAGCATTTACTTCTCTCTCTGACTAATTGCTCACTAACTGATCTGTTGCGATTGGTCGATGCTCGTCTGTTTTGTTTGTCTAGGTTACCGTACGATGCGTGCTTGTTCCTGATGGTGTCGACCGAGTTAGGTTACGTGGTACAGTTGACGTTCATTGTTGGCGTAGGAAATCTTCCGACATTCATTCACTCACTACCTAAAACCTCACAACCAGCTCACAGCAGTCGTGTATAACCTCTTCTATCCATTCAATACGTGTTGAGTCATCTACAGAGGTTGCGCAGAAAATCCGAAGTAAATGCTTCGTACCGCAAGCAAATTCTCGATTTTACTCATACGAAAAGTAAGTAATTGCTCCTCTGCCGAGCAGGTACTCACCAATGGAGAAATTGCTCAAGACAAGAGCAATTACTCACATTCTTTATTCATTCTGTTTGAAGAATTTGCTTTGAAAACTCTAGAAATAAGCAATAGTTCATTTTTTCTTTTGACCCAGTATATACTTGGCTTATCGGGAGACACCGCATCCTACACACAGATGGCAAGTTTTTGCTGTCAAGCTGCGACCTTCCTCCGGGTGAAATGCTCTGAGAGTATTAAACATTCCGTATTATTAATTATTAGGGGTTTTAGATATTCCGAAGCATTTCTGAAGACTATTTATAAATTATTACTTGAACAAAAGGAGACTTTATTTTTAAATGGAGGACGGGAGAACAGTTGGTAACAGTGAAGTTTCTTCCGAATGAAGGGGATTGTAATGATATCGTTACATAACATTCTTTAGATTCTGGAGGATTTTTCTCGTACTACTCGATAATTTTTTTATCCTCAATATACTAATTTTATTCTTCGGTATTCTATTTAATCATTTACCATGACTATTGCCCTATTTATATACCGAGGTCCATCCATCCTGATAAAATTTGTTTGTGAATTTGACATGCCCGTGTATAGAGATTTTTGATTACGTACATTTACATAAGAAATATTTACTTCTTTATTTGGGATCTTGGGCATTTCGACCTGGGCATCTTCTTCTGTTCCACATCTGTTTTATCCTTTGTTACACTAACAACATTTCTGCTATCACAATTTATACTATCTCGGAGAACCTTCCATCGACATCCGATCGTCACCGTGTCGGAATCTATCATTCCATCTCGATCAGGTTTTTCGTCCAGTTTCCCTGATACATTGAGCAAATGCTGAGATGGCCCTTGTTTTGCTTCTGGACATAAATGTAACTTCATTTTCTGTGCACGTCTTCTAGAATTCAGTGGGAAATACAATTATTCAAATTATCGTTTCCATGTTGTCGCGGCAGGAAGTAATAAGAGCCAAAATTTATTGCTTATTTATCTTTGAAAATAGATTTTATTACATGGGAGTTTTTTTGTTTTTTGTTTTTCTCCCTTTCAAAATTCAAAATTTATTGCTTGTTTATCCTTGAAAATAGATTTTATTACATGGGATTTTTTTGTTTTTTGTTTTTCTCCCTTTCAAAAATTCAAAATTTAAGTAGTATATGACTTAGTGTAGGGATCACAGAATTTTGAAAATGTGCACACAATTCACTTTTCCCCATAGCACGTCATACGCAGTTTTTAACTGTTTTTTTGACGTAAAAAAATTATAAAAAAATTTGCTCGTTTATTCATACCACATGCTATTCTTCTGACACGATGCGCATTACGGTACCTAATTCCTATTTAAAAGCAGGTTAACGGGGCTTGCTCAGAAAAATTTACACTAGTTTTTTTGCCAACAAATTTCCTTTATGTTCCTTATTTGTAAATATTTTGTAACTTAGCTAAAAATTGTTTCTCATACGTGTGTTTTTTTGGTAACATCATTCATGAACAGTGTTGTTTTCATTTTCTTTTATATTAACCCTGAGGATGGAAATAAAAGTTTCCGAAACGTTGCCAAACAACTAGTGTAAATTTTTCTGACCAAGCCCCGTTAACCTGCTTTCAAATATTCATGTATGGTCGTATTCGTCATTTTAGGTCTTCATAAAGTACCTAATTCCGTTTCTCTTTAGTTCTGTTACGCAGGTTCACCTCTTCCTCTCACGCACTCACATTTCCAATTGGCAAATACCGCCAAGGCGTTTTATTTAGTTATTCCTTGTCTATCGATCCTTCGATTCTTTTCGTAAAACCGGGAGCGGTAGCTCAGTGCATCAACTGATGTGGCTGCAGCGCCTCTGACCGGGAGGTCCTGGGTTTGATTCCTGACGGCGGCAGGATTTTCGACACTAGCTTTTCAGCTAGGTTGTATTCAGTCGCTGTCTGGAGGAGAATTCTAGTGGCCGGCTGCTCTGATCGGTAGTTTTCCGTGGTTTCTCCGATCAGCACCTGGCGAATGCCGGAGCAGTACCCTACCAAACGGGCCACGCACCGCGCGCGATCTGTCCTTCCCATTCCTTGTCCTATCCTATCCCCTTACACACACACCTACACGAACATGCACTACACTACCACATATTCCGGGAGACCAGTCGGGAGCTTTTTCCGGTTGGGGCGGTGCCTCGCTGGTGGGAGAGTCCTGGTTAGGGGGAAACCGCACTAGCGGACGGTAGGTCGGCGCCGGATCTCGTCATCCAGCGGGGGAAGATCACCGCCATCTCCCGAGAAAAAAACCACATTAACTACACTAACGGGACTAATGACCAGAGCAGTTGACGCGCCCGGAAACACGAAAAAATCAATCAATCTTTTTGTGAATTAACTAAATACCCAGGGAAATTACGCACGTCCTCATATGATATTCTATTCGTCACTAATTATACTATTTTCCCCTTTATTAATCACACTGCCTTTCTTGACATTTTCTTAAGTTATCTCTCACCCTATAATTCCTTCATATTCCTCATTGTTGCTATGGTTCATCCTTATAGTTTATACGAAATTTGTTTAACTTGTGATAAATCATCACATGACAAAGAAATTAATCGGTTCAGTTCCATTTTCAATTATCCTTATCTCTTGATATTTAATGATCATTGAGAATTCCAATGCTTTATTTTTTACTACCTTTTTTTAGCAATGCTCATAAAAGATCCCCGTCATTTTAGGAACCAAAAGTTTAATTAAAAAGTATTTTACGTGTCAGTAAATGGGTTAATTTTCTGCCATTGGTCATAAAATTGTTAATGGTCATATTAATGAAATGCATAGTCATATCATTCTTTCCTTCAGCTATTTTACGCTGACATCTATCAAACTTTCTTCGTTCGTTCGATGAAACCGATGTTGATCACTGCCAATGAGGTGGCGCGGAAAACTTCAACTCGATCCAAATTGAAGCGAGATTAAAGACCCCCTTTACAGGATGATTAAAATGCAAATTTCTGATCGGCAGGGACCCATGATGTATGCTCTCTCTTAGACTAACACAATACCAGTTTATCATGCATATTGTTTCTTTTGCATGATGCTTTTACATTCGAAGCCGCGTTTTTAAAGTATAAATAAATGTTTTTGATACGAATTTTTGCAATATTAGAACTTTGAATTTAACTGTGCATTATATTCTGTATCAATATACATTCTTTGTAGGTTGGATTTAATTTGAAATTGGAATGGATAATTTTCTAATTATTAGTTAAACCCATTGTGAAGTAGACAGTTGTATTTAAATGAAGATTATATTTTATGTTTGATATTAATTTCTGAAGGTTGCATTAAGATATTTGAGAGTTTATGAGCGAAAAGCAAATTAAATCAAATGTGTTATGAAGGGGAATGAATTTTTACGCTCATTATTTTTTAGAAAACAGTTCAATGAAAAATTGTAATGGATTACAGAATCCTTTAATTATAAATAGCGAAAGACGAACATAACATGTTTATTACATTACGTACTTGTATTTACACAAGTTTTGTTTCATACTTTTCGTTTCGTCAATTTTTGGCCCGCAAATAACTAATATTTTCGAATAATATTTGAAATGAATGTTATTTCTGTATGTAACTACCATTAAAATGGCCTTTAGCAGAGTATTTCTTTTAGCTGATCCCAAAATAATAAAGCGATGGAAAAAAATTGAAAGCTTAATATTGATATTGGAATGCAGTAACCGTGCTGAAAGAAAGGTCGAGTTTTACGTTCCCTGGCAAAATAGTGTTTTTTTCGGTTACCCAAAAGACAAATCGACGAGTCGGCAAACGAAAATCTTCGATTATTTACCTGGAACGAAGATCTAAACTACAAAATAAAACTTTTTCAGAAAATAGAAAAAACCTGTTACAACGGTAAATACTTTAATTTTTGCAAACAATCTATATACCATCATCAATTGGAGGGCGCTGCACTTTGTAATGCGCATTCTAAAAAACAGTAGTTTGAATGCCCGATCCTTGGCATATACTTCACTTGTTCGTCCTATTTTAGAGTACGGAGCGGCCTGCTGGGACCCGTACAGAAAAGGGCAAATCGAGGCGTTAGATAAAATTCAAAAACGGGCCGGGAAGTTTGTAAATCATGGACGCGTTGATGGACGAGATGAATGGGAACCCTTATCTAAGAGACGGGAACGGGCGCGTTTATGCGTAATGTACAAGACATACAAAGGGGACTCAGCATGGGCAGACCTCAGTAAAATATTACAGAAACCTGATTATAAAAGTAGAGGAGGCCATCCCTGGAAAATACGATGTAGAAAGCAAAGAACTGATGTAGGCAAGTTCTCCTTTGTGAATCGTACTATAGTAGATTGGAACAAACTACCTGCAAAAGCCCTAGAGACTCTTCCTTCTAATGTAGTGAAATTTAAAAATATACTTAATTCTATGTAGGTCATCATTAATACTGGGACTTTTATCATTATTATTATTATTATTATTATTATTATTATTATTATTATTATTATTATTAGTAGTAGTAGTAGTAGTAGTTTCATTATTATAATCGTTAGTATTATTAATAATATGGTCATGTCTCTTATACAGTGAAGTGGAGTGGAGTGAAGTGTTAGAAAAGCTATAAGTCAACATATAGATAACTCAAAATTAATTGTAACTAGGATATTAATCTCTAATTCTAATTGTAATTATATTTGTAAATATTCGTAATAGTTTTGTAATTGTCGTAGATCTAGTTGTAATAATGTTTGCCACCGAGCATTAGCTCAAAGCGAACTTTAATAAATCTATCTATCTATCAATTCACTTACTGTGAATCTCACTAAAGTCAAATTGCGGTCAAGGCAGTGAAATTGAAGTTGATAAAACAAAAATAATACAAAATTTCATGGAAAAGAGATCTATCCTCTAAAAGTGGAAAAATGATCTAGCCACAAAAATTAGAAGACAGCTGATATTGTTCTCATCAATTGGCATTTTCTATGAGATTCTGCTAGAACTCGTGGTATTGTGGAGGAATAAATTTGAATATTTTTTCTCACTTGCAGTCTTAATGATACAGTTGTTGTGAGTAGTTGCAGCTGAATTCTTCTTTTGTGCTTTAGATGGATCTCGTAGGCTATCCAAAGTTGAAGAATATTGTAAATGTAGTTCTATATTTAAAATGTAAGACGTAACTTCCTAGGATCCTATTTTAGTCACTGATTCATTCCAAAGTAAATATAAAGCTCTGTCGGCTCCCATATCATGGATACTCTGATCATAAGTCGAAAACTGCCTTTTGCAACAATAAATCTTTATTATTCGGACAACATAAAACACCGTGTGACACACAAAAAAGCACCAGCACTTCACATATTCCATTAAACATTACAAATTATTCGTTCTGTATGTTGATCATTTAATAACTATATTGCTGTAAGTAGCGCGGTTAGATCCGTTTTTCATTCACCCATTTTGGACACATTTTCCGAGAACAAAATGCCTCTTCCTGTTCTTATACGGCATCTCAGCATTCTTGAAAGACTTATTTTTATTGTTTTTTCATTCCGATGTATTGATCTTTAGCTTCGGGCCTTCGTTTAGTTGTATCTCAGCACTACTACCCATACTTGCTGGCACTACTACCTACACTTGCTGGCATCCATCCGACACCTTACTGTAGATAGATCACTATTCGCCAATCTGCCAACTTTAACAAACGAATAAACCAGGCGAATGCCGGAGCAGTACCCTCACAAACGGGTCACGGGCCGCGCGCGATCTTTCCTTCCTTTTCCTTGTCCTATCTTCTGTTCTTACACACACACTTACACTAACATGCACTACACAACCACATATTCCGGGAGACCGGTCGGGAGCTTAGAGCTTGTCCCGGCTGGGGCGGTGCCCCGCTGGTGGGAGAGTCCTGATTAGGGGGAAACCCAGCTAGCCGAGACGGTAGGCCGGCGCCGGATCTCGCCACTCAGCGGGGGAAGGTCACCGCCATTTCCCGAGAAAACATGCACTACACTTACGGAACTAATGACCAAAGCTGTTGACGCACCCAGAAACACGAAAAAATCAATCAATCAATCAACAAACGAATAACTTACTTTGGGATAGCCGGGGCGCCCTCAAAATTGACGGGGTGGTGTATTACTTTCAGTAGGTCACTATTCCACTGAAATCTCAACTTTCGACTTTCTGTGGATTAGATCAGTATTCGGTATTCGATTATTTTTACTTTCTCGTTTACTATAAACTTACTTAGTAATACGAAAATTTTGTAATGCAGCAACGGAAAATGGCGTTTGTTAGAAAAACTCATATTGTGGGAACCTGATATCGAAAAGTGGATAAATCTTATTCCTACAGGAATAACATATATATTGTTAATTAGTTTTTCGAATATGCTGATAGCAAGAATTCACGCCTGCCTGCCTGGTGTACAATACTGCCTAAACCATTCGGACTATTTTCTCCAAAACCCACATTCCCTGTTCGCTCTGGACAAACTCGAGGCCTTTTTGAATTTGAAAGAGATACTGTGATTTGTAAGAGGGCTTTACATGAAGCATTAACTTTTTTTAAATTTTCTGAAAAATGGCCCCAAACTTTTTAAATTATTTTCCCCCTCTAGGGTCTTGTTTTCGTTGAACGCAGGTCTTATTTTCGTTGAACTATCTGAATTTTAGATCGTAAAAGTAGCTGCCATTTGTGCACCCCAAGTTTTATACATTAATCGGTAGAACAATATCACGATTGTCACGGCGAGAAGTATTATTCTCAGGGACAACATGGATAAGAGCCCAACATTTATTGCTTATTTGTCCTTGAAAATAGATTTTTATTACATGGGAGCTTTTTTTTCTTTTTTTCCCTTAATTCATTCAAAATTCAAGTAGTATATTGACTTCTGACACAATTGACTTCTCCTCATAGCACGTCATACGCAGTTTTAACTGTTTTTTTTTGACGTAAAATAAATAAACAATAAATAAATAAATAAATAAAACGATTATTCTTACGGATTTAATTTGTTATTCGAAAATTGTTAAACATTCGCAAGGCTGTTTGTGGATGGACGTTGTTCGCTCTTTTTGATGCGATCCGAAGCAAGTTACAGCTTGAAATGTCCTGCAGAGCAGCGGGCGGCGACAAAGCTATCAGCAAATCGCGTCGTTCGGTCCTCGTGAAATTCTTGCGTCTCCTCGTTTGCATATCGGGCGTGTTGCCAGCGTGGGTAAACTCTCTTGGATTCCAGCTCATGGAATAAACGCGACCGCTTCTGAATGAGTTTAAAGCACCAGAAAGTTATTCGCGACCAAGCGATTTCAGTCGAGTAAGCTTTGCGAAGTGACGTTTTATGATGAATGAGAACAGCAATAGATATTTCGATGCTTTTCTAGATCGTAAGACATGGAACTGGTTTCCAATTTCGTCTCCATTTTGATTGGAAACAAAATTTGTTCCAATCAAAATGGAGACCATTTAAACAGGATTAATTATAGCTAAAGGTGTTACACGTGTGTATTAAATAAAACTAGTAGAATGTTACTTAATAATTAGTATTAGTTAATAGTTATTTAATAATATTCTGCTAGTTTTGTTTAATATGCATGAATAACTCCTTTAGTTATAATTAATCATGTTTAAATGGTTTCTGTTCAACACTTCTGTTTGTAGATTGTTAATGATGGGTTCCCACTTGCTTTTTGTCGTAGTATGTGACATTTTCTTGTAATATTTGAACACGTTATTTATTGTTATTATTATTTCTATTGTTAAATGCCATCTCATTTATACAATGTCAGCTAAGTTCCGAAAAACTTTCCGACAAAAATCACTTTTCGGTAAAGTCAGTTCAATGTTTGTTCTTACTTTGAAGAATGTGGTGCATATACGTGTTTGTAATAAGCACATTTACTTTTACAAAGTATTGCTTTGAAAATAATTTTAAAACGATTTCAGTGAATTTGGCAACTTTGAGTGATGCCACTTTCTATTGTATGATACTATTTTGCTTAAGTGATTTCATCGAGATATTAACATGGTTTTAATAGTTAATTTATGATCTCATCAGAAAACAACAACTGTAACACAATGAATTTATTACAATGAAAATTTTTGTTATTAATCAACCAATTGTTTTCGTTATTAATCATGTGGAAAACATAGTCTGGACGTTGTGACAATCTACCAAAACATCTTCCCAGACACAAAGTATTTCGAACAACGAAGATTTGCAATGTGTTTTAGAATTAATTAAAAATAACTACACGTGATGTACTCAATACTTAAGAATTCACCAGTTACGTCGGCTACTTTTATTACGAACTCTTCAAATAGTACGTGTTTGAATTTGTGAAATTAAAAATCGATCCCTTGCAAAGTTTCATGCATAATTATTACCAACCAACTACAACCTAAACCTAATTATTTTCGTTATTAATCATGTGGAAAATGTAGTCTGGACATTGTGACAATCTACCAAAACATCCTCCTGAACAAAGTACTGCGTACTACAACGAAAATTAGCATTGTGTTTCAGAATTAATTGAAAAAAAGTACATGGGATGTACTCAACGCTTAGAAATGCTCCAGCTATGTGGGTTACTTATGTGTACTGGCCTTTGAAGATTCTTCTTCCAAGCTGCGAGCGTTTTTCACCAGGGACAAGAATTTAATTCGAACTCATAAAAGCGCGCTTCTTCCTTGTTTTCTCTTTCTCTCCCGGGGCTTTTGCATATACAGCATTCTGGACGCTGTACAGCATATGTGACGCTGGGCTGAGGGTCGGGCGGGGCTATTTTGCTGCAGAGGGCATTTGGCTCAAAGAGCAAGGACGTCGCTATACTCTTTGGTAAATGGGCGTGATATTTTTCTGAGAGGGGTACCGAGATAATTGCTACGGGACCGCTTTCCTTTTGGGGGGCGAGGTTGACAGAATGACGTATGGAGTTTTCACCCGTGGCTAAGGTTTTCGGTCGAACACTTGTTTATTTTTTTTTGTTTTTTGTAGTAATGGTTGATGGGTGGTCCTTCTGTGTGTCGGTAAATTTATTTATGGGCCTACACGTGATTCATACTTCGTCAGAATTGGATAACGACGTACGCGATGTCTTGTTCGGAAACTTTATAGTTGTTACGAGAAGACCGAACTCTGTCAAGCGAAGTGTCTAGGGATTTTTGTCAGTATTTGATGCTTCTGTTGAAGTCTGAATTGAGAAGAATTGAATGTAAAGAGTGTGTCCTCTTATTACGCGAATCGAAATGATGATAAATATAAATAAAGAAAGAGGTGAAAAAACCTGCATATGTAGACACATAACATGCGTACACAAAAATCGGAAATAAATAAATAATGGTATTGATGATAATGAAAATGATAATGACAATGATTTTTTATTATTATTAATATTATTATTACCAAAATAATAGAAAGAATTAACCTAATCCAAAAGAGGGCGAAAATAATGTGTGCACACTATGTGTATAGTATATAATCAAAAGCATTCGAATATTCTTAAACATGAACGTATCCAGGATCTGTGCAATGAGGGATATTTTTTCGGTGAGGGAGGGAAGATTAATGATTTTGCATTTAAATATTATTTGTATTACAGAAAAAATCGTACCTATGTATAATTACAACTGTGAAATGGAAATGAAGTCGCTGATGACCAGGTTGTCGATGCGTCTGGAAATAAATTTAAAAACGCAACTTAATTCAGTTTCATATCAATATTAATCGAACTTAAAGATGTTATTTTTCAGTAGTAATCTGCTCTTGTGCCTACTTATTTCTGACTACATCCACCACCTTACAAGATTTGTTTGTTGGTTGGGTGTAAACGGTGACTTTTTGTTTTCTCACATTTGCTTTGGCAAAGTCTGGCTCAATTCCTGCGATTGCAGAAAGAGCATTTATTGTACAAATACATCAAGTATTTTAATTCAAGATTAAAATAATTAGTGTGAACACAACTCACAAATCCAACAATTGCAGTGCTCACGTGACCGTCTGTAAGTTTGTGGGCTTTATGATTTTGGCGAAAATCCTTTCGTCATATGTTAAAAGACAAATGAAAAGCGCTCGAAGAGACCAGCATCAACTTGAGAATAATGTTTCAGCTGAGCATTACGATTTAGGTGTTCTGTACTCTGCTTCATTACATTAATAATCAAAAGAGGCCTAAATAGAATTGAAAGCTCAGTTTAATTGAATGAGCATTGTTTTGA
This sequence comes from Teleogryllus occipitalis, assembly GCA_011170035.1. NCBI lineage: Eukaryota > Metazoa > Arthropoda > Insecta > Orthoptera > Gryllidae > Teleogryllus > Teleogryllus occipitalis. The sequence continues at coordinate 137,523 of BLKR01003294.1, forward strand.
CTAGTAGACACGTGTAAAAAGAAGTCGATTGATTTCGTGATAAAACACGATTTTTAATTTTAGAAATATAAGTTTTGCAACATTAAATTACTAAAAGCACAATATTTTTATTTCCTAATTATTAGTAACAATGTCTTCTATGTTACTTTTGTTATTTCCGAGAAAAAGATGTACGTGGTATTAAAACCTTTCTGTACATGTTAAATGGAACAATGAGCCACGTGCACAGTTTGCCTTATGTGGTTAAGTCGTAATCTCAAGCTTTGCTTTACCATTCATACACATTTTGCTCAGTGGATCTTTTTCCATTTTCGGGTTGGTGTAACGATTATCGTATCGGGCTGTTATACCCAAGTTTGCGGGTTCAAACACGATCGAAGCCGTGGATTTTTAAGGGCGAAAAAATCCTTCGTACGCCTTCCTTCGGAGGGGAAGTAAAGCCAACTGTCTCATGTAGTAGATTTACTGCATGTAAAAGATCCTCAAGCCTAAATGAAGTCTCTGAGCTAAATTCAAATTGCCTGTTTCCTCGCCCAAGTAATTTCTCCCCTAGTAGGTGAAAGAAGCGTAACGAAATTTGCGTGGTCAGACGGAAGAGTAGGCCTCATGACCTGAGTCTTGCCACGTAAAATAAGGCATTCACTTCATTCACTTCATTCACTTCATTCACTTCATTCACTTCATTCATTCATTTTCACGACGCACGCTGCTATTACTGTTATAAATGATGTTCAGTCGGGTAGTGTCAAGTATCTGCCCTTTCGTGACTGATATTTGATCTTGTTGAAAAGTGAGAATCTTCAACGTTAGCCAAAAACAAGATTTACGTTGATTTCATAAAACTGTACGCACGTTTTAAAACACTATAAATATTCACGCAATAAATATTGCACTTCTGAGTTTTAACAACGCTTTGATTTACAAATGAATCTGTATTTTCAATTCCCAGAATTTCTTCGTAGTAAAACAAAAATAAAGAAGAAAGTTTACGATCAACAGCTTGTGATGTTTAATGACAAATGCGTTTTTAAAGAATAAATACAATGTTTAGTTTGTTTTTATGTTATTTGTAAAAAATGATTCTTATAAATTCTGAGAATTGTTTCCCTATGTTTGTTCAAATAAAAGTGAAAGAGTACACATTAACAGATAGTTCCAGATAAAACAATATTTATCTTTGAAACAAAATAGATGCTGCAATGATCTGGCTTTTTTCACTCTTGTATTGTCATTCAGACTCATCAGAACAATATTCCTGAGATACCTTACACTTCAATAAGTTCGTTTTTTCCTTTACTTATCGCAAATTTATAATTATTAATTTTAGTTACAATGAAAAATCCTACTTCTACACTTTTGTAAATGTTTTTATGTTCTTTCTTCAGAGAAAAATTGCTTCCAAACTTTAAGAACTAGCGAACACTGGTGTTCAACATGTTAAAAATTTTATTTCGTTTTTTAAATTTTTTATGTCAAAGCAGTTAAAAACTGTGTGACCTGTAAGGGAAGAAGTGGTGCTCTGAAGCACCAAAACTACTGCTACTAAACAAAACCACTCAAAACTCTCCAAAAAGACGCACGCACACTGCTAAAAACTACAAAAAATTGTAAATAATTTTAAATGCTGCCACCAAATATTTTAACAAAAGCAGTTTTCACGCATATAATGGTGTAGTATTTATGGATGTAGGGTACAACAATGCTTTACGTACCAAGAATAACCAAAAAAGTTGATGTTGCAGGAGTCAACAATTGAATAGCAAATATTTACAGAATCTTCTTTGGAGCCTTGCTGTTGATTGGTATCAGCTGTATCGTAAGTAGTGATGTACTGAGTATGAACCTACCATCGATACGTGCAGTACAAGAATAAGCAAAATAACACAATCAAATATTCGCATTATTTAGTCAAAATCGAAACGTTTTCATTGTTTTTCGATTTTCCCGGGCTCCCTGGCTATCTAACAAAACCATGCAACAACTTTCACGTAGTCGGAGGCTGCCTACTTTTCGACAATTAACCATACATTCGAAATTAGTAATATAGATAACGATTCAGCCTTTCATTTTAAACTGAATGAATTTCTGTCAGGAAAGAAGATTAGAAGAAATCCAGATTCGAGTACGCGAGAACCTGTTTCGTGTTTTTTTCGAGTGTACGTGGGCTACAGGTTTTCATTCCTTATGCGGTGAGTGTGGTCCGCAAAGCGAGCATGAAGGAACAGAAGCCGCCTAGAGGAGTGCTCGATCATCGGCTCGTAACAGTACCTCGAGTGCGGGGTGGTGGAGGTAGAGGCGGGGCGGGCCGGGGCGGGGAAGGACAGGGCAGGGGCTGGACGGGGCGGGGCGGGGGGGGCGGGGGGGGGGGGGCGGGGGGGGCAGGGGCGGGGCGGGCGGGGGGGGCAGGGGCGGGGCGGGGTGGGACGGGGAGCGGGGCGGAGCGGGGCGGGGGCAGGGAGCGGGGCGTGTAGGGCGGTGGGGCAGTGGCGGAGCGGTGGCGGGGGTGGGGACGGCGGCCAGAGTAGGGGAACGGTGGGCACACGATGGGACCAAACACAATTCAGTGGTGCCGGTGGATGCAGCAGAAAAAATCACATCGAGCTGACGTATTAATCACGAAGTCATTGCGTTCTCCGCTCCTTTGCAAGTCAGCTGTAATTGTTTCGTTGGTTGGATAGTTGGTTAGTGATTCCGGGTGTGTCAACTATACAAGTCATTAGTCCCATTACGTCATTAGTGCTCGATCATCGGCTCGTAACAGTACCAGTACAACACAGAAGTACTCGTCATCGATCGACTAGTAACAGTACACTACAGAAGTCATTAGTCCCGTTAGTGTAGTGCATGTTTTTCATCGGGAGATAGCGGTGATTTTCCCCCGCTGGATGGCGAGATCCGGCACCGACCTACTGTCGGCTAGCGGGGTTTCCCTCAACCAGGTATCTCCCACCAATGGGGCACCGCTCCAGCCGGGACAACCTCCAAGCTCCGACCACGGCATGTGTGATCGAGTAGTGCATGCTGGTGTAAATGTGTGACTGGGAGGAGGATAAGACAAGGAAGAGGAAGGAAACACCGCGCGCGGTCCGTGGCCCGTGTGGTAGGGTACTGCTCCAGCATTCGCTTGGTGTTGATTAAAGAAACCACGGAAAACTACCGATCAGAGCAGCCAGTCGCCAGAATTCCCCTCCAGATAACGACTGAATTCGACCTAGCTGAAAAGTTAGTGTCGAGAACCTTTCCACCGTCGGGCGTCGAACCTAGGACCTTCCGGTCAGAGGGACTGCCGTAACATCAGTTGATGCCCTGAGCCATCTCTCCCGGCTTCAACTTTGGCCCTCTTTGGAAATTAAAAATATAGATTCCAATAAGGAGTCGTATTTTACCGCGATTGTGCATTACCCAGATGCAATTAGGACATGGATTGGTAATTGATAAAGAAAGATAAATATTTCATTGAAATAATGCTAAAAGCAAGCAAATATTTTTATTCAGTAAGAATAAAATAGAACTAGTGTAATATTTTTTAACGGTAGAGTACAAACAGAAATAAATGTAAAAATCATGACAAATCCTCGACAGCCATAAAAACGTGTTGAATATTTATTTACAGAATTTAAAAAAAATGACACGTTATATTTCAAATCAACAACACAATATTTTCTGTATAGAAAACACACGACATTTTGTGAATTTCAAATGTGTTTGGAGAGCAACTTTCAAGCTGAAAACTTTGGAAAAGATCCTTCACAGCATGTGACCTGAGAGAAACCCACTTGAATAATATGATGTCATATTCACTAACCGGAAACAAGAATTAACCGGCAACATTCTGCATTATCTCGTACATTGAGAGGCCAATTCCTAGTAAAAATAATCGTGATTGGCAGGACTGAATTCAGCTTTGTTAGCACTGAATTAAGACGACGGACGGATTTGGAAATAATTGAATTTATGAGAAAGGAATTGTGAGAAGACGGAATCAAAAAGAAAAGTTAAGAAAATGCTTCGGGATGCGCCAATCCTAATTTAACCACAAAGAACACAATATCTGATCAAATACCCCGAGACCCCATAAATTATATGTGACCAACTTTGCAATTTACAGAATTCTGGGCGGTCACGTATTCTATTGTCTTATCTCCTGTGAGTGACTTCGAATTACGAATTTTTTGTATAAAAATAAGGAACCTACCGTTTCCAAAAATAACCCCCCGAATTCTCGAGTTCAAAATCTCTTCTTTTTCAGTAGCTCAATCACGAACATTAGTGTTTTTCCTCTATTGTTTTCGAAGTAATAACATTCATAAATTCCATCAGGGTTAAAAATACCTCATTTCCACAACACATTGCCTGGCCTTCGCATTGATTTGCTTTTCCATTCTCATTCCTTTTCATTAGCTTCACTTCCATAGTCTTGCCTTTCCTTTGCTTTTCTTTTCCATTGCCTTTTCTTTGTCTTTCCTTTGCCTTGCCATTGCAAATGCCTTGCCGTTGCAAATGCCTTGCCGTTGCAAATGCCTTGCCGTTGCAAATGCCTTGCCGTTGCAAATGCCTTGCCGTTGCAAATGCCTTGCCGTTGCAAATGCCTTGCCGTTGCAAATGCCTTGCCGTTGCAAATGCCTTGCCGTTGCAAATGCCTTGCCGTTGCAAATGCCTTGCCGTTGCAAATGCCTTGCCGTTGCAAATGCCATCCCATTGTCTTGCCTCACCTTTGCCGTTGCATTGCATTTCCTTTGCATTGTCTCGCGTGGCGGAGGCGGGTGCGGGGGCGGTGGCGGGGGCAGAGGCGGCAGGACCAGAGAGTGAGAGCAGCGGGGGAGGGGGTGGGAGGATGGCCAGTTGGCCTTGAGATGCAACCGGCCCCGTGGCTGCGAAGCCAATCGCCGGAGTGAACTTCCACGCAGTCGCCGCCAGTCACGATGGGAACCACCTGGCGATGGTAGGATCTGCTGCGTATGGAGATGTATCCGTCAGGCGACATTTGAATCATCAAATTACCTCGAATTGTGAATAATATTTGAGATTCATAAACGTGAATTTATACTCCTTTTTGATAATCTAATCTTTCCAATAATTTTTTTGCCGTTAGAATTTTTTCTAACCCGAGACGATTGCCCTCAATTAAATTAACGCAATTCAATACGTCTAATACGAACCGAGAAATTGGCCAGTCAAGTTAGACAAATATGATACAATTGTCTGAAAAATTCTCCCGATGCTCATTTATTGTTTGCACCTACGTTGCAACGTTACAGTTACAGATATGCAAAATCCTTAAAATATTATTGGTGCGTTGCAAGTGACTGAATTCGTACCGTCAGGTACAACGTAACAGAAATTGCATTTTTGCAAATAACTCTCCTGCTGTGTCGATGTAGTTTTCTTTTATAAAACTTAGAGAAAACATAATCAAGATTTGTTGTATATGTAATTTTTTGTCTGGTTTAATCCTTTTCGAAATATATTCGTGAGAAAAGAATAACACATACGAGATAACGCGAAATTAAAACTGTGTATCACGATTTGAACAATTGTTTACAGTCACTTGTCGCACAAAAAATAGTACCACGGAATAATTGTTCCTAAAGACACGAATACTTATGGATAACCAAGAATCAAACATACCGTAGATACAATGAACAGTGTCACTCGAAAGTATATTTGTTTGAAAAAATGCTTTGAGAGTACGCAACAGAGAGTATGCTGTTATTAAAATCAATATACGAAACTCATGAATCGAGAACAGGGAACTGCAACTGTCTCTGGGTTGTCCTGAGGAATTCAGTAGAATTATCAAGTGTTATAGCAGAATTAATCAATGAAAAATATTACTATAAATGTCATTGAAACATTACTGAAAATTAATAACAATCCCGGTGAGAGGTTGTTTATTGTATTGTATTCAGTTGCGTCACGTGAACTTTTCCAATTTCAGACTGATACCTTTTGCTAGGGACAATTTGAAAAATTTATATTATTTACAATGAATTGTGTCAATTATTAAGTGTACTCTCGTTAATTATTAAGATTAATTTCGTGAATGAATTAAGTCTACAAGAAATGTGAAATAATGGGGAAAAAAAGTATCAATCAAGATCATGTGAACACTTGTAAGAATGGTTGTTTCTTTCACATTTCATTGTCTCGTGTGAACTGTTCATATTTGTACTAAGTTGGAAAAAAGGGTTTTTGAGTAATAAAAAAGGTATAAATGTACATGCTTGTTCTGCTCATGTATGAAATGTTTTTGGGTATATTTGAAGTAAATTAAGCACAATTAAAGATTCTTTTGATGACATGTTTGACGATTGAACAAGAGAAAGCGAAATATTGTGAATGAAATACGTTTGTCAAGTCGGGAATCATTGTTATTTCGGGATCTTATTCGATCTAAAAATTGTGGTAGCTAGAAAAATCTTCAATAGGACAATAAACTCCTTTGATGGAGAACGATGTATTATCTCTAAAGGAAAATTGAACGAGTTTAGGTTAGATTTGTTAATTATTTCAGTTATAAAATAAGTGAAATAGACGCGACGTATAGGGGTGGAAATAGGTCAAGACTGGCTGGGACAAGACTGGGAAAATCATTTAGACTTCTAAATGATTGATTGTTAGTGATTCCGGGCGCGTCAGCTACTGAGATCATTTATTCCGTAAGTGTAGTGCCTGGTTTTTGCTCAGGAGGTGGCGGTGGTCTTCTCCCGCTGGATGGCGAGATCTACCGCCGACCTATAGTCGGCTAGCGGGGTCATCCCCAACCGGTACCCCCACCAGCGTGGCACCGTCCCAGTCAGGACAAGTTCTATGCTCCAGACCGGTCTCCCGGCATGTGTGGTAGCATGTTAGTGTGTGTGTAAAGAGTGACGATAGGGGAAGGAAAGATCTCGAGCGGTCCGTGGCCCGTTTGTTAGGGTACTTCTCCAGCATTCGCCTGGTGTAGATCGCAGAAACCACGGAAATCTACTGATCAGAGCAGCCGACCTCTAGAATTCTCCTCCAGACAGCAGCTGAATTCCACCTAGCTGACAAGCAAGTGTCGAAAATCCTGCCGCCGTCGGGACTCGAAGGGTCAGAGACACTGCAGTGACATCAGTTCATGCCCTGAGCCACCTCTCCCAGTACATCTATATTACTTACGGAAGCTAATGACCCGTAGTTTGCTGATACTTCCCATTCTCACTGCGTGGTCTATCCGATGTTGATGGCACCAATAGAGGTTCTCTTTGACGTCGGACTGTGGCTGTCCCCAGGCGTGTCTCACGATCAGTCGTCGCTCCGTTGCTCTCTTTTTGTCCGACCCTCTTCCTAATTGAACGCCCTTTGGGAAGCCGACTTTTACGCCTCACTGCTTATTACGTCTTTTGAATCCGAAATTGTCGAGTCACGCGGCGAGGTCGCGGGACGAGGTGACTCAGAACCGCTCTCGTTGATCTTCCTACGTCGGAAGATTTCTGGTCGCTCGGTTGTATGAATCCGCAATGAACGCAATGCCCTGCACATGCGCAATCGCACCTTCGGTTAATTATCGCTGACCAGGAGGTCACAGGGTTCGAAACCTGTTTCCGGATTTTCACGTTAGATGGAGAGCCTGGTCGAATTCAGTCGCTGTCTGGAGAAGAATTCTAGCAGCTGGTATATTTTCCGTGGTTTCTCCGATCAATAGCAGGGGAATGCCGGAGCAGTACCCTAACAAACGGACCACGCACCGAGCGCGATCCTTCCTTCCCGTCCCTTGTCCTATCCTACTCCTTACTGACACACACACTAACATGCACTACACTACCACACATGTCGGGAGATTGGTCAGGAGCTTAGAGCTTCTCCCGGTTGGGGCGGTGCCCCGCTGGTGAGAGATACCAGGTTGGGTAAAACCCCGCTAGCCGACGATAGGTTCTCGGACCGGGAGCGGTAGCTCAGTGCATCAACTGATGTAACTGCAGCGCCTCTGACCGGGAGGTAATAGGTTCCCACTCCCCACGGCGAAAGGATTTTCGACACTAGCTTTCAGCTAGGTCGAATTCAGTCGCTGTCTGAAGGATACTTCTAGCGGCCGGCTGCTTTGATCGGTAGTTTTCCGTGGTTTCGCCGATCAATACCAGGCGAATGCCGGAGCAGTACCCTACAAAACGGGCCACTAACCGCGCGCGATCTGTCCTTCCCCTTCCTTGTCCTATCCTATCCCCATACACACGCACACACACATACACACACACTTACACTAACATGCACTACACTACCACACATTCCGGGAGACTGCTCGAGAGCTTAGTGCTTGTCCCGGCTGCGGCGGTGCCCCGCTGGTGGGAGAGTCCTGGTTAGGGGGAAACCCCGCTAGCCGACGGTAGGTCGGTGCTGGATCTCGCCATCCAGCGGGGGAAGATCACCGCCATCTCCCGAGAAAAAAACATACACTACACTAACGGGACTATTAACCGAAGCAATTGACGCGCCCGGAAACACGAAAAAAACAATCAATCAAAAAAACGATAAGTTCTCGGATGGTGCTGGATCTCGCCATCCAAGGGGGAAGACCAGTCCATCGACACCTCCCGAGAAAAGAAACATGCGCTAGACTTATGGGACGTATGCCCCTAGTAGTTGACGCGCCCGGAATCACAGTCAATCAATCAATCAATCAAGCGAGTCACGCGGCGGGGTCGCATAGCAAGATAATTCGGAATCACTCTCGTTAATCTTCCTCCGTCGCAGGTTTTGTGGTTGCTAGGTTGTATCAATACGCAATGCATGCAATGCCTAACACATGCGCAATCGCGGTTTCATTCAATGATCCTTGACCAGGAGGTCATAAGGTTCGAACTTCGTTTTCGGATTTTTACACTTGATAGAGCCTGGTCAACCGCTGTCCGGAGCATAATTCTAGCGGTCTTCCTCTTTGGTCAGCAGTTTTCGATAGTTTTCCAAATCAATACTTGGCGAATACTAATAAACGGGCAACCTAGCAAAAACGAAACCTAACAAACGGGCCGCGAACCCCTCGTAATGCTTCCTTTTTGAGTAAAAACAAAAAAGGAAGTTGAAGAACTAAAAAGGGATTTATTTACATTTTCGATACCAGAACCCCATAATCAGACTTTTCGTGTCGAAAAATCGCCGATTTCTGCCTTTACAATGTCAGTAAGTAGAAGTCGAGAAAGTGAAGATGGAGGAATAAAAACAAAAAAAGGAGGGGGAGAAACAAAGATGATTATAACAGCAATAGTATTACTTTACATCTCATCACCAGTTGTAAGCTTAACAATAACATATATTTCCTGTTTTGCATTTGTCAACTAACTGTTGTGACCTCACATCCACTTGGCAGAATTAATGTTGCAAATGAATGCATGCTGCGTATACTTTGAACAGTTAAACAGAAGAAGCAACAGAAGAAAAAAGAAAGAGAAGGAAAAGGAAGAGAAATGTAAGAAGCAGAAATGATAGAAGAAGAAATGAAGGAAGAAGTAGTAGTAATGAGGGAAGACGTAGTAGTAATGAGGGAAGACGTAGTAGTAATGAGGGAAGAATAATAAGTAATGAGGGAGGAAGAAGTAGTAATGTGGTAGAAAGAAGTAGTAATGAAGGAGGAAGAAGTAGTAATGAGGGAAGATGAAGTAGTAATGAGGGAAGAAGAAGTAGTAATGAGGAAAGAAGAAGTAGTAATGAGGAAATAAGAAGTAATAATGAGGGAAGAAGTAGTAATGAGGGAAGAAGTAGTAATGAGGGAAGAAGTAGTAATGAGGGAAGAAGTAGTAATGAGGGAAGAAGTAGTAATGAGGGAAGAAGTAGTAATGAGGGAAGAAGTAGTAATGAGGGAAGAGGAAGTAATGAGGGAAGAGGAAGTAATGAGGGAAGAAGTAGTAATGAGGGAAGAAGTAGTAATGAGGGAAGAAGTAGTAATGAAGGAAGAAGAAGTAGTAATGGGGGAAGAAGTAGTAGTAACGAGGGAAGAAGAAGAAGTAGTAACGAGGGAAGAAGAAGTAGTAACGAGGGAAGAAGAAGTAGTAACGAGGGAAGAAGAAGTAGTAACGAGGGAAGAAGAAGAAGTAATGAGGGAAGAGGAAGAAGAAGTAATGAGGGAAGAAGAAGAAGAAGTAATGAGGGAAGAAGAAGAAGAAGTAATGAGGGAAGAAGAAGAAGTAATGAGGGAAGAAGAAGAAGAAGAAGAAGTAATGAGGGAAGAAGAAGAAGTAATGAGGGAAGAAGAAGAAGAAGAAGAAGTAATGAGGGAAGAAGAAGAAGAAGAAGTAATGAGGGAAGAAGAAGAAGAAGAAGTAATGAGGGAAGAAGAAGTAATGAGGGAAGAAGAGGAAGAAGAAGTAATGAGGGAAGAAGAAGAAGAAGAAGAAGAAGAAGAAGAAGAAGTAATGAGGGAAGAAGAAGACGAAATGAGGAAAAAAGAAGAAAATGAAGAAATGAGGGAAGAAGAAGAGGATGAAGAAATGAGGGAAGAAGAAGAGGATGAAGAAACAAGGGAAGAAGACGAAGAAATGAGGGAAGAAGACGAAGAAATGAGGGAAGAAGAAGAAGAAGAAAAGTCTCTTTAGAAACACCACAGCTGATCATTGAGTTGGCGCCACGCGTGTTGGCGAGTTGTCCCCTCGTGTACGCGAGCGCCGGTGAAAGGGTCCGTGATCCACGGCGCCCCCCGCCGCGTCGATGCTCTTTTTGTGTGTTGGCCGCGTTCCTTATTAATCCCTCTAATAGAGCGGCACCCCGTGCCTGCGCCCCAGGCCCGCATGGTCGCCCACTTATCTAATGGAGGCGGCGGCGGCGGCTCTGACGGCGCGGAACCGGTCAGGTGAGACAGATTACGAAAAGCGAGTGGTGGAAGAAAAAAAGAAGGAAAAAAACAGAGGAAGGACGCTACCGGATGAGCCGCTTTGGGAAAGGAATTCAAAGGCATAGTATCCCGAAAATATGTTGCAAAGATCAGGGGATATTCGTAATTGGTAGGTAATTATTACCTGCAACATAATTTCACTTTCGTATGTATTTTCTTTTTAAAGTCTGCCTTTCGTAAGCATGTGTATTCATAAACCGCCTTTCATAAACAGTTCTCTCTTATAAATCACGTGCCATCTGCCACCAGTCCAATTGATTGATTGATTTCTTTGTGTTTCGGGGCGCGTCAACGGCTTTGATCATTAGTCTCGTAAGTGTAGTGCATGCTTTTTAACAGCAGATGGTGGCGATCTTCCCCCGCTGAATGGCGAGATCCGGCGCCGACCTACGGTCGGCTAGCGGGGTTTTGCCCTAACCAGGACTCTCCCACCAACGGGGCACCGCCCCAGCCGGGACATGCTCTAAGTTCCCGGCCGGTCTCCCGGAATATGTGATAGTGTAGTGCATGTTAGTGTAAGTGTGTGCAAGGGGAGAGGATAGGACAAGGAAGAGGAAAGACAGATCGTGCGTGGTCCGTGGCCCGTTTGGTAGGGTACTGCTCCGGCATTCGCCTGGTGTTGATCGGAGAAACCACGGAAAACTACCGATCGAAGCAGCCGGCCGCTAGAATTCTCCTCCAGACAGCGACTGAATTCGACCTAGCTATCAGGCTAGTGTAGAGAATCCTGCCACCTTCGGGGCGCCCACGCTAGGACTTTGCGGTCAAAGACACAGCAGTGACATTAGTTAATGACCTGAACTGCTTCATTCGGTAGTAATACTTCATGCTTGTCCAATTTGGACAAATGCGGCTAAATATAAAGTCAACAAAATTCAGATTATCCAGAACATATACCTAAGAACTATCACCCAAGCCCCTTTGGTTCATTTCAAATAAGCAATTACACCACGAACGTAACCTAAATCCCATCGCACATCGCAAAGCCTTTCTCGCCAATAATTTCTATTCTAACCTATTAGACTTATTAATATAAGAAATTATAATGAAAACCCACTATAATAAAAAAAAAACGATATCCTATGCATTCTTTTCTGAACATTTTTGCATATCTTAATAATTTTTAGATGTGCTCGGTGAGTCTCCTCGTCAAGTATATATTCGGTGAGTCTCCTCCTAGTATATATTAGATTCAGACGATAAGAAATTAGATTTAAGGTACGGTAGATTCCGGAAAGCACAACAAATTAATTAAAATTTTAATATAAATAGTTATTCCTTCATATAATAATAATAGTAATAATAATAAAATTAATAATTATAATTGATACAATTATTGAAATTAATAATAGAAATATGAAGTACCAATGACAGACTTCGTATATGAAAATAAGACTATATAATAACAGTACTAACATTAAATTAAAATAATCGAAAGTATTATGTGATATTTTATAGGTTATTTATTAGTCGTTTTATTACTTTAGTAGAGAAAATTATGAGGAAAAGTATTTAATTTTGTCATTACGAAAGTTGGATGAACTTATAATCGAAGTCGCCAAGTGTTTGCAAATTAATTTTTGTCTTTATTATTTCGTTTTGGAGGTACCGGAACTCAGTTCCGACGCTTTCCGCCAGAAATCAAGCCCTTCCTCCTTTTCACTTTCACCTTCCTCCCTGCATCATGTTTAGAACTTGGACAATAATACACAGAACCTCCCAGCAAACTGCTCTTGTAAAGTCATGTGTTCACGTTCAAACCGACGAGACAGTAAAACAAGGGCCCAGCAGTAGTACTTCATGAAGTGGGCGCGATTTGCTGACGCGGCTGGGGATTTTCATCACTCGCCATCTGCCTCCGTGATGAACGATCACTGTTACACTTTGCAAAACACGACCACGAGTGCTTGTAACAACTCTGCAGTGCTGTCGGGGGTTTATCTGGCACTTAGCCAAAGCCCGGAAGCGAATATCAGGAGCCGACCGCGTAAACGCAGATGAGCAAAATGTCCCTCGTTTCGATACACCCCATATCGCGATAGCAGTGGGATGGGTTCATTCATCGAAATATAACCGAATGCAGGTATGATGCAAAAAAGAAGAGTAGTATAGAGCCGGGTTTTCACAACATTAATTTTAATGAGACATTACATAACATGCACTACACTTACGGGACGGATGACCATTTATGTTGACGCATGGATGGTTCATAGAGAGAAATGTGAACGGATGTTGGTGTGATGCGAAAAAAGAGTACCAAGCTAGGCCTCTGCAACTTTACATTTAACATAGGACAGTAAATAGCATTTTCTACACTTTAATATCTTGCAAAGATCTTAGCGGCTTGCTGGGTCAATGGGTCACGATATATTATAATCCTTATTACCTTTATAATAGATTATAGGATCCGCTGACTATACAGCGCAGCTGGGAATCTGAAATAGAATGATTCTAATTCCTAGTTCATTACTGTTTGGATTGACTAAATGAAAGATCACTTTCTTTTCTAAAAAACAAAATTTAACAAAGTTTATTGTTACCTTTTAGCAAACAATTCAGTGAATTTAATAAATGATTTTGATGTTAGGCCTTTTATCAAGATATCTTTGAATTTTACAGTTTTATACCGCGGTTAACTTATCTATTCTTCGTTGATGTCCCTCGAAGACTTCTCAGTCGAAATATCTTGCGAGCTTGCCGTAGTCCAAAGTTCCAAGAAATCCTCTTCTGCTCCTATCCAAGATGGTGTCAAACTATCAAAATTATCAGTCCCGATTACGTCCTATGACATAGTCCCGAAACCTATAACTCGATTACCACTCCCGACAAAGTCCCAATTTATGCGTCAATATTACTTCCACATGCAATATCTGCAATATCATTTACTGTCCTTAAACTTTCACGATCTGAAAAACCCGACTCTGACTATCTGCATTACACTCGCTCCCTCTCACAACCTACGATCAGTTCAGCAACACGATGCCGGTCAGAATGAAATCTTCCTGCATGATTCACCCCTCGAAGCTTCGTATTCAACTACCTTCTTTTTTTTTCATAACATTTGACCGTCCTTCTCTCACCCAGCCAATCCATGCGTTCGTTATATTTTGGTGTAGCTGACCTTTCGATCGTCTAAACTTCTTAATGCATATTCCACCATATAGTCTTCAAATAAATTTTAGTTTATTTTCATGTGACATATCGGTATGTCACAATAGGACAGTAAATAGACTACTCAACATGGACTGATGACAAAATAATGGTCTCGAAAAACAAAATAATAAATTAATATTAAATATGATGGTAGTATGCTCAAATTTAAGATATATGTGAAATTTCCTGTTATAGAAACAAGAGCGGAGGGAGATGATATTGCCTTCTAGGTTGTAGTCGAATATAAAATGGAAAAAAAGTTGCTGACATCCCTTATCGCAGTACGAGGCTCATTGGTATAAATGTAAGCGAGCGTTGGTGTGATGTTAAAAGATGAGTGGTATAAAGCCAGGTCTCAAGAATACTATATTGTAGATACTTTTTGTGCTTTCTTCGATCAATATCAGTGGTCTGAAAAACCACATAACATCAATAGCTAATAACACACATATAAAAATATTAAAATTGTATCCATTCATAAATAGAAAATCAAAATTATCAATAGACTCAGCATTAATAATATTTAAAT